>BPLR01001752.1:0-225024 GCA_021605095.1 Caerostris extrusa
ATAGCGAGTAAACTAAATTAGCGTAAGAAGTTAACGTCACTGTAATGATTTTTGCAAGGCACTTTAATATAAACTTTTGACTAATGTAACCAACACGACAATGCCAAGCATTATATGTTACAGAATGCAAAAAGCGTCAATCATTTATTTAACTAGCATAGCGAGTAAATAAATTAACCAACACGCGTAAGAAGGTACAGAATGCAAAAAAACGTCAATCTGTAATAAGCATTTTTGCAAGGCACTTTAATATAAACTTTTGACTAATGTAACCAACACGACAATGCCAAGCATTATATGTTACAGAATGCAAAAAAGCGTCAATCATTTATTTAACTAAGCATAGCGAGTAAACTAAATTAGCGTAAGAAGTTAACGTCACTGTAATGATTTTTGCAAGGCACTTTAATATAAACTTTTGACTAATGTAACCAACACGACAATGCCAAGCATTATATGTTACAGAATGCAAAAAAGCGTCAATCATTTATTTAACTAAGCATAGCGAGTAAACTAAATTAGCGTAAGAAGTTAACGTCACTGTAATGATTTTTGCAAGGCACTTTAATATAAACTTTTTGACTAATGTAACCAACACGACAATGCCAAGCATTATGTGTTACAGAATGCATTATATGTTACAGAATGTGAAAAAAAAAGCGTCAATCATTTATTTAACTAAGCATAGCGAGTAAACTAAATTAGCGTAAGAAGTTAACGTCACTGTAATGATTTTTGCAAGGCACTTTAATATAAACTTTTGACTAATGTAACCAACACGACAATGCCAAGCATTATATGTTACAGAATGCAAAAAAAAAAGCGTCAATCATTTATTTAACTAAGCATAGCGAGTAAACTAAATTAGCGTAAGAAGTTAACGTCACTGTAATGATTTTTGCAAGGCACTTTAATATAAACTTTTGACTAATGTAACCAACACGACAATGCCAAGCATTATATGTTACAGAATGCAAAAAAAAAGCGTCAATCATTTATTTAACTAAGCATAGCGAGTAAACTAAATTAGCGTAAGAAGTTAACGTCACTGTAATGATTTTTGCAAGGCACTTTAATATAAACTTTTGACTAATGTAACCAACACGACAATGCCAAGCATTATATGTTACAGAATGCAAAAAAAGCGTCAATCATTTATTTAACTAAGCATAGCGAGTAAACTAAATTAGCGTAAGAAGTTAACGTCACTGTAATGATTTTTGCAAGGCACTTTAATATAAACTTTTGACTAATGTAACCAACACGACAATGCCAAGCATTATATGTTACAGAATGCAAAAAAAGCGTCAATCATTTATTTAACTAAGCATAGCGAGTAAACTAAATTAGCGTAAGAAGTTAACGTCACTGTAATGATTTTTGCAAGGCACTTTAATATAAACTTTTGACTAATGTAACCAACACGACAATGCCAAGCATTATATGTTACAGAATGCAAAAAAGCGTCAATCATTTATTTAACTAAGCATAGCGAGTAAACTAAATTAGCGTAAGAAGTTAACGCATTTATATCACTGTAATGATTTTTGCAAGGCACTTTAATATAAACTTTTGACTAATGCACTTTAATAGAAAAACCAACACGACAATGCCAAGCATTATATGTTACAGAATGCAAAAAAGCGTCAATCATTTATTTAACTAAGCATAGCGAGTAAACTAAATTAGCGTAAGAAGTTAACGTCACTGTAATGATTTTTGCAAAGGCAGCTTTAATATAAACTTTTGACTAATGTAACCAACACGACAATGCCAAGCATTATTTTTGTTACAGAATGCAAAAAAAGCGTCAATCATTTATTTAACTAAGCATAGCGAGTAAACTAAATTAGCGTAAGAAGTTAACGTCACTGTAATGATTTTTGCAAGGCACTTTAATATAAACTTTTGACTAATGTAACCAACACGACAATGCCAAGCATTATATGTTACAGAATGCAAAAAAAGCGTCAATCATTTATTTAACTAAGCATAGCGAGTAAACTAAATTAGCGTAAGAAGTTAACGTCACTGTAATGATTTTTGCAAGGCACTTTAATATAAACTTTTGACTAATGTAACCAACACGACAATGCCAAGCATTATATGTTACAGAATGCAAAAAAAGCGTCAATCATTTATTTAACTAAGCATAGCGAGTAAACTAAATTAGCGTAAGAAGTTAACGTCACTGTAATGATTTTTGCAAGGCACTTTAATATAAACTTTTGACTAATGTAACCAACACGACAATGCCAAGCATTATATGTTACAGAATGCAAAAAAAGCGTCAATCATTTATTTAACTAAGCATAGCGAGTAAACTAAATTAGCGTAAGAAGTTAACGTCACTGTAATGATTTTTGCAAGGCACTTTAATATAAACTTTTGACTAATGTAACCAACACGACAATGCCAAGCATTATATGTTACAGAATGCAAAAAAAGCGTCAATCATTTATTTAACTAAGCATAGCGAGTAAACTAAATTAGCGTAAGAAGTTAACGTCACTGTAATGATTTTTGCAAGGCACTTTAATATAAACTTTTGACTAATGTAACCAACACGACAATGCCAAGCATTATATGTTACAGAATGCAAAAAAGCGTCAATCATTTATTTAACTAAGCATAGCGAGTAAACTAAATTAGCGTAAGAAGTTAACGTCACTGTAATGATTTTTGCAAGGCACTTTAATATAAACTTTTGACTAATGTAACCAACACGACAATGCCAAGCATTATATGTTACAGAATGCAAAAAAAAGCGTCAATCATTTATTTAACTAAGCATAGCGAGTAAACTAAATTAGCGTAAGAAGTTAACGTCACTGTAATGATTTTTGCAAGGCACTTTAATATAAACTTTTGACTAATGTAACCAACACGACAATGCCAAGCATTATATGTTACAGAATGCAAAAAAAAAAGCGTCAATCATTTATTTAACTAAGCATAGCGAGTAAACTAAATTAGCGTAAGAAGTTAACGTCACTGTAATGATTTTTGCAAGGCACTTTAATATAAACTTTTGACTAATGTAACCAACACGACAATGCCAAGCATTATATGTTACAGAATGCAAAAAAAAGCGTCAATCATTTATTTAACTAAGCATAGCGAGTAAACTAAATTAGCGTAAGAAGTTAACGTCACTGTAATGATTTTTGCAAGGCACTTTAATATAAACTTTTGACTAATGTAACCAACACGACAATGCCAAGCATTATATGTTACAGAATGCAAAAAAGCGTCAATCATTTATTTAACTAAGCATAGCGAGTAAACTAAATTAGCGTAAGAAGTTAACGTCACTGTAATGATTTTTGCAAGGCACTTTAATATAAACTTTTGACTAATGTAACCAACACGACAATGCCAAGCATTATGTGTTACAGAATGCAAAAAAAGCGTCAATCATTTATTTAACTAAGCATAGCGAGTAAACTAAATTAGCGTAAGAAGTTAACGTCACTGTAATGATTTTTGCAAGGCACTTTAATATAAACTTTTGACTAATGTAACCAACACGACAATGCCAAGCATTATGTGTTACAGAATGCAAAAAAAAAGCGTCAATCATTTATTTAACTAAGCATAGCGAGTAAACTAAATTAGCGTAAGAAGTTAACGTCACTGTAATGATTTTTGCAAGGCACTTTAATATAAACTTTTGACTAATGTAACCAACACGACAATGCCAAGCATTATATGTTACAGAATGCAAAAAAAAGCGTCAATCATTTATTTAACTAAGCATAGCGAGTAAACTAAATTAGCGTAAGAAGTTAACGTCACTGTAATGATTTTTGCAAGGCACTTTAATATAAACTTTTGACTAATGTAACCAACACGACAATGCCAAGCATTATATGTTACAGAATGCAAAAAAAAAGCGTCAATCATTTATTTAACTAAGCATAGCGAGTAAACTAAATTAGCGTAAGAAGTTAACGTCACTGTAATGATTTTTGCAAGGCACTTTAATATAAACTTTTGACTAATGTAACCAACACGACAATGCCAAGCATTATGTGTTACAGAATGCAAAAAAGCGTCAATCATTTATTTAACTAAGCATAGCGAGTAAACTAAATTAGCGTAAGAAGTTAACGTCACTGTAATGATTTTTGCAAGGCACTTTAATATAAACTTTTGACTAATGTAACCAACACGACAATGCCAAGCATTATGTGTTACAGAATGCAAAAAAAAAGCGTCAATCATTTATTTAACTAAGCATAGCGAGTAAACTAAATTAGCGTAAGAAGTTAACGTCACTGTAATGATTTTTGCAAGGCACTTTAATATAAACTTTTGACTAATGTAACCAACACGACAATGCCAAGCATTATATGTTACAGAATGCAAAAAAAGCGTCAATCATTTATTTAACTAAGCATAGCGAGTAAACTAAATTAGCGTAAGAAGTTAACGTCACTGTAATGATTTTTGCAAGGCACTTTAATATAAACTTTTGACTAATGTAACCAACACGACAATGCCAAGCATTATATGTTACAGAATGCAAAAGCGTCAATCATTTATTTAACTAAGCATAGCGAGTAAACTAAATTAGCGTAAGAAGTTAACGTCACTGTAATGATTTTTGCAAGGCACTTTAATATAAACTTTTGACTAATGTAACCAACACGACAATGCCAAGCATTATATGTTACAGAATGCAAAAAAGCGTCAATCATTTATTTAACTAAGCATAGCGAGTAAACTAAATTAGCGTAAGAAGTTAACGTCACTGTAATGATTTTTGCAAGGCACTTTAATATAAACTTTTGACTAATGTAACCAACACGACAATGCCAAGCATTATATGTTACAGAATGCAAAAAGCGTCAATCATTTATTTAACTAAGCATAGCGAGTAAACTAAATTAGCGTAAGAAGGTAACGTCACTGTAATGATTTTTGCAAGGCACTTTAATATAAACTTTTGACTAATGTAACCAACACGACAATGCCAAGCATTATATGTTACAGAATGCAAAAAAAAAAAGCGTCAATCATTTATTTAACTAAGCATAGCGAGTAAACTAAATTAGCGTAAGAAGTTAACGTCACTGTAATGATTTTTGCAAGGCACTTTAATATAAACTTTTGACTAATGTAACCAACACGACAATGCCAAGCATTATATGTTACAGAATGCAAAAAAAGCGTCAATCATTTATTTAACTAAGCATAGCGAGTAAACTAAATTAGCGTAAGAAGTTAACGTCACTGTAATGATTTTTGCAAGGCACTTTAATATAAACTTTTGACTAATGTAACCAACACGACAATGCCAAGCATTATATGTTACAGAATGCAAAAAAAAAGCGTCAATCATTTATTTAACTAAGCATAGCGAGTAAACTAAATTAGCGTAAGAAGGTAACGTCACTGTAATGATTTTTGCAAGGCACTTTAATATAAACTTTTGACTAATGTAACCAACACGACAATGCCAAGCATTATATGTTACAGAATGCAAAAAAGCGTCAATCATTTATTTAACTAAGCATAGCGAGTAAACTAAATTAGCGTAAGAAGTTAACGTCACTGTAATGATTTTTGCAAGGCACTTTAATATAAACTTTTGACTAATGTAACCAACACGACAATGCCAAGCATTATATGTTACAGAATGCAAAAAAAAAAAAGCGTCAATCATTTATTTAACTAAGCATAGCGAGTAAACTAAATTAGCGTAAGAAGTTAACGTCACTGTAATGATTTTTGCAAGGCACTTTAATATAAACTTTTGACTAATGTAACCAACACGACAATGCCAAGCATTATATGTTACAGAATGCAAAAAAAGCGTCAATCATTTATTTAACTAAGCATAGCGAGTAAACTAAATTAGCGTAAGAAGTTAACGTCACTGTAATGATTTTTGCAAGGCACTTTAATATAAACTTTTGACTAATGTAACCAACACGACAATGCCAAGCATTATATGTTACAGAATGCAAAAAAAAGCGTCAATCATTTATTTAACTAAGCATAGCGAGTAAACTAAATTAGCGTAAGAAGTTAACGTCACTGTAATGATTTTTGCAAGGCACTTTAATATAAACTTTTGACTAATGTAACCAACACGACAATGCCAAGCATTATATGTTACAGAATGCAAAAAAGCGTCAATCATTTATTTAACTAAGCATAGCGAGTAAACTAAATTAGCGTAAGAAGTTAACGTCACTGTAATGATTTTTGCAAGGCACTTTAATATAAACTTTTGACTAATGTAACCAACACGACAATGCCAAGCATTATATGTTACAGAATGCAAAAAAAAAAGCGTCAATCATTTATTTAACTAAGCATAGCGAGTAAACTAAATTAGCGTAAGAAGTTAACGTCACTGTAATGATTTTTGCAAGGCACTTTAATATAAACTTTTGACTAATGTAACCAACACGACAATGCCAAGCATTATATGTTACAGAATGCAAAAAAAAGCGTCAATCATTTATTTAACTAAGCATAGCGAGTAAACTAAATTAGCGTAAGAAGTTAACGTCACTGTAATGATTTTTGCAAGGCACTTTAATATAAACTTTTGACTAATGTAACCAACACGACAATGCCAAGCATTATATGTTACAGAATGCAAAAAAAAGCGTCAATCATTTATTTAACTAAGCATAGCGAGTAAACTAAATTAGCGTAAGAAGTTAACGTCACTGTAATGATTTTTGCAAGGCACTTTAATATAAACTTTTGACTAATGTAACCAACACGACAATGCCAAGCATTATATGTTACAGAATGCAAAAAAAAAAGCGTCAATCATTTATTTAACTAAGCATAGCGAGTAAACTAAATTAGCGTAAGAAGTTAACGTCACTGTAATGATTTTTGCAAGGCACTTTAATATAAACTTTTGACTAATGTAACCAACACGACAATGCCAAGCATTATATGTTACAGAATGCAAAAAAAAAGCGTCAATCATTTATTTAACTAAGCATAGCGAGTAAACTAAATTAGCGTAAGAAGTTAACGTCACTGTAATGATTTTTGCAAGGCACTTTAATATAAACTTTTGACTAATGTAACCAACACGACAATGCCAAGCATTATATGTTACAGAATGCAAAAAAAAGCGTCAATCATTTATTTAACTAAGCATAGCGAGTAAACTAAATTAGCGTAAGAAGTTAACGTCACTGTAATGATTTTTGCAAGGCACTTTAATATAAACTTTTGACTAATGTAACCAACACGACAATGCCAAGCATTATATGTTACAGAATGCAAAAAAAAGCGTCAATCATTTATTTAACTAAGCATAGCGAGTAAACTAAATTAGCGTAAGAAGTTAACGTCACTGTAATGATTTTTGCAAGGCACTTTAATATAAACTTTTGACTAATGTAACCAACACGACAATGCCAAGCATTATATGCTACAGAATGCAAAAAAAAAAAAAAAACCTTTTCTATGACTAGTTTCTGTATTGAATTATTACATAGCATTTATAATGAATCATTATTACATAAAATTTATACTGAAAAATATCAGAAAAAGTGAAATTGCAAAATTTCTATTCATTAAAATTTAATGAAATTTGAGAAACCATTATTTAAACGGTACTGCATAAATTAGATACAAAAAAATAAACAATAGATTTAATTTCCGTATGAAAAATACATAAAATAGAAACATACTAGAAAAAAAGCATCTGAATTCAATGTGCGACCAGTTTGAAAGTGGAGATTGATCATATAACAGTTATACTATGGAAGGAAAATGCCTTCTTAATTCAAATTTTAGATTTATCAATGCAAATGGTGTGTTTTGGTGTTCAACATCGTGTTCCTAGTCCCCAAAAGTCAACCGGAAGACGTTTCAGGTATAACAGCTATTATGTATATGCTTGTCAGATATGAAAAAAAAAAAAAAAAAAAACACATAATGCCATAATCCAAACGAAACTCCTTCTTTCTGAAAGAAATGGCTACAACTGTGACGCCAGCGGGAAAATTGGATGGATTCGAACCTCGTCCTCATCTTTCGCCAATGGATTCGAACCTCACCCATTCTGTGGCCTTTGGCTAAGCGGCCAGCGCTTAGGCCGTAGATACCACAGGCTTTAAATGTTCGAGTCCTGAAGGCTAACAAACAGCCATGCATGCTTGTTAGTGGTTCGAAATCAGGGGGCCTGATGGCCGAGTGGCTAGCGCTCTGGCATTCGGTACCACAGGTATCGGGTTCGAATCCCGGCGGTGCTATGGATGTTTGTAGTGGTTCGAATCCACTTTAAGCAGTAGGTCCCGGTCTCGTATGACCGTAGAGCGTCACAGAGCCCAATCAGACTTCTTCTCACCCACATCATTCCCAAACTATAAAGGAGCAACTCGGCTCTAGGTCAGTGATGTGGTGTGGTGTAGTACTAATAGTAGTAGTGGTGGTTCGAAATCCACTTTAAACTATAAGTCTCGGTCTGATGATGCCTCGTATGTATAAAAATGATTATAGAACAACAGGCCATATTAAACATCATCTGCGCACTTTGCCATTGGACAATTAGTCAACACTATATACATGTGCGTTCATTTGTTAAATTATTGATAAATTCATTGGCGAATCGACATTTGCATCATACGATTCGTGACACGCACAAATGATTGTAAATTGGAACAAAGAATTTCAGAGTTACATTCCAAAATCTAAATTCACGTGACGATTTTTTTTAAGAAAATCATTTGTGATCCTCAAGACGATTAAATAGCGTTTTTAAATAATTACTTTAAAATCTTGCAGTGTGTTAATTTCACATTTTTGGTGACCTCATACCAGGAAATTACCCGTTTACTACTATGTCCAAAAAGCAAGACCAATTTTGAACTTAAAATTCCCGGTGCTTATGGAATTTCAATTATCTTTTCTTTTTAGGTTGCTGGCACTGTCCTCGATATCTATGTGAAATTTGACGTCAAAATATTCATTAATGTTTTAGTTGCGCTGGCTTACGCTAAAACTGATTCCGGCGATTTTTGAAATGTCTGAATTAATTGAGCAAAGAACTTGCATTGAATTTTGTTTGCGGAAACGTATAGAATGTTGCGGAAGACATTCGGTGAGCATTCCTATAACGGGAAGAAATGTTTAGAAGTGGTATAAACAGTTCAAAGAAGGCAGAGAACGCGTTGAAGACGAAGAGCCCTCTGGTCGACCATCAACCTCAACCGATGAAGCTCACGTCCAAAAAATTAAAGATTTGGTGCTTGAAAACAGTCGATTTACAATTAGAGACCTTGCTAAAGAAGTTGGAATTTCAAAAGGATCGGTCAATTTCATTTTAAGGCTCAAGCGCGTCAAACCTCGATTGGTACCGAAAACACTATGCGCCAGCTCACACTGCATTGATTCTTCGTGACTTTAACCCAAAAATGAAACCCATATCGTTCCCCAACCACTGTAATCATACCGTGACTATTCCCCTAAACTGAAAAGACCACTCCGTGGGACACCGTTTTGAGTCGACTGAATTGATTCAACATGAATCGAAGATCGCTTTGAAAGTCGTCCCTGCCGATGACTTTTTAGCATGTATTGAGGATTGGAAAAAAAAGTTGCCATACGTGCATTGTGTCCGGATGGGATCATTTTGAAGGCGGTGAAATAAATTTGGAAGAATAAATAAAGAGTTTTTGAAAAAAAATAATAGTTGGTCTTACTTTTTGGGCACAGTAGTATATTGTATATATATATATATAAACCAAAAATCACTGAAAAGGAGAGATGTTGTCTCTGTTGTCACGCACGTAGTTGGAAATTTAAACAATTTAGGTACATGAGTGTTATCAGTCAATTTTCGACAGACAGGTCGCTTCGTTTCTTGGGCACGACCCCACGTGGCTTTTGGTGTGGAGCACAGTAAAATCGTTATGTATGTTGGTATAATAGAAGACCTGTGTTCCTTGAAAGACAACATAAAATGGCTGTTGCAAACATCCGCGCAGCAGTAAAGAACGTCATACACCGAATACAATATCTAGTACAAAGGGAATATTAGCACATTGAAAATGTCGCACGTGATCCAGGGAACTTCAGTATTGATTAATAAAAAGTTCTGTGAGTTCCATACTGCATGCCATTCATTTCTGTAATGGCAATTTCTCCCCTTGGCTTCCATAGTATAAATACATAATTTGGTTTCATTTCATTAATTTGTTTTAGCTGTTGATGTCTCCAAACAGGGAGCTTGAACTTGATAAAATTTTAAGAAAAACATGAATTCTTCTAATTAAAAGTACAAAAACATGCATTTATGATCACAAAAAAAAATGTTATTGGAAAATTCTAACTTATGAGCATTGTTTTCATAAGCGGGGATTGTTTTTTTTTTTTAACCACTTTCAATGTTTCTTATTGGTTAATTTTTCTCACGAGCTACTCATATTGGCTTATTTAAATGTCCTTCAAGAGCTTTTTCTATACATATTTCTTTAAATTTCTTTCACGCTCTAATAATTAAATAATGTAAATTTTTTCTAAAAAAATCGTCTGGTGAAAGCAAAGGCAATTTTATTTTAAACTGAAAATGAGATTTTTCAAGAAAAGAAAAATTATTTAAAATTCTATAATTTTTTTTTAATATTTTTTATTTTTTTAAGATTGCTGTCAGGATATATAAATATTATATATCCTTATATTAAATTCTAAATTTTATGAGTAACCTGTATATCGGTCCAGCCGATTAATATTTTTATTATTATTATTGTTGTTTAATAAAAATCGATCCCCCTTAATTCCGAATCGATCTTCCTTACATTAAATCCTTAACAATAAGTAACTTGAGAATATTTACTAGTTACAGTCTAAAATATAATTCCCATAATTTTCTGCATATAATTAGTATCAGCGTATAAGCAAAAAAAAAAAAAAATCATACCCTTTTCGCTTTAATAACATATCAAAGCTTGATTACTAAAAACATGCAAATACAAAGCACAAGAATTTTTTTTTAATTCTTTCTATTTAAAATTCAATAGTTTTTAAAAAAATTTACATTTGCCTTTATTTTCTTTATATTTATGAAGGTATTGTATTTTCAGAAGTTTTTAATATATTTATATCTATCACATGTAGTAAAACGTTAACTTAATTTGCACATGTTATGTTAAGGAAAAACCAAAGATTCGTCTGCAGGTTTCATACAGGCCATTGCGTATTATAGGGAGAAAAATACGTTAATTACATTTTAAAATTTGTTAACAAGCAATGTCGCTTGAATAGTGTGACAAGTTCATTCATTGTAACGGCTTTAGGGCAAGAAGGGCTACTTAATATTGAGATATTTTTAGAAATTGTTTACTTGATTTCTGAAAATCGACGTCTTCTGGGTTAATTGGAAGCACTGGCCTATATACAACCTAAAGAAATAAATCCCGTGGAACTTCACAGTGAAAGTTAATAATAAATGATAATCAAATAAAAAATATTGAGCTTGATAAAAATGACTATTTGTTTAATGCATAATATCCAATCTCTCATTTCAGCATATAAATTTGTCGCGAGCAAAATAAGTTTTTTTTTTTTTTTTTTAATTAACAACTAAAGTTAATTAAAATAAAAATATTTCTAAAAGTTTTCTCACCCGAGAGGAAGTACAGCGCAACCATGCGCTTCTGATGAAAACAGTTTAGTTGATCTACAGTATCTCATCCCGTGAATATATTCAACGCAACCATGAGTAGTAGTTGGTCTACAGACTCTCATCTGGAAAGGAAGTATATTTCGCGCACCCTGCGCATATCCGAGTTTCCGATTTAGAAGTGGATTTCTTCAAAGAATCTATACTCATCTGTCTTTAAATGTGTTAAATATTGTATGTCTCTAATTGCGTGTGTGTCAATAAAACTGCGAATTTTCCAACCACACCCAGTTGCAATCTGGCTGCCTAACCTGCACACTACAACATTCGAAATAGACAGCTACAGTTAAACTCTTCACTTATATATTTCTCTTTTCACTTTTGTTACATTTCTTCACATAATTAAGTCATGTTCGTTATGTTAATTTTGAGAAATTTGTAGACATATCTTAATTTTTTTTTATGATATATATTGCATTGGTAAAATTATTTTACATTATTCTTAAACTGTTTCTTCACCTAGGTTTTTTGCACATCGCTATGCAAGCAAAAGTGGGGTGAGTTCTAGACCAAGAGCTTTACACAGCCTTCCTAGTGTTGTTTTTTATGCCACTTGGTAGACAGCAGCATCTAGACTAAGTCGAAGAACCCGTGAATTCTCATGGAAGGACGGAAAGGGAGAGCAGCTTCTGTTGTGATGGAGTACCCGTAGGTAGAAGTCTGACTTGGTTCCGTGTCGCAGAAGAAGGAGACTAGTGCCTTCCAGGAGGACTTTTAGGGGGAAGCAAAAACCCCATTTGGTATCGTGTTGGAGAAAACCCGGAAAACTACCACCAGGTAGTCCGACTCACGAGGCAAGATACCGAACATCATAAATGCCATCGTGTCTCCTCCTTATTTGGAAACAGCGTCTTCAAAGCCGCCAGCAGAATGAATCTCAGCCTCAATGTTCACAAGAGGCACATGTTGCCATTGAGCCACGAGTCGGGCTAGCCTTTCTAGCAAAATGGATAAATGTAAATCTAGAATGGATTTTGTGCTTTGCAATTAAAGATGATTTCGCTTACTTGTACAATTTGTTGTGGCATATGAATTTTTTACTATAAACATGGGTCATGTGAAAACAACAAAAACAAAAATATATGAGCTGATTTCTTTATTGAAATGCTCTTTTTTTTTTTTTTTAACAATTATACAGAAATCAGATTGACACATTTATTTAAATTCACAAACAATTAGGAAAAAACTACCATGAAATCTTATCCTGTTTTTTTTTTTTTGTACAATACAAGTAATAAAAAAAAAAAAAAAAAAAAAAGATTCACTGAAATAAAATTTTTCTATCATCTAAAATTAAAAATGTTGAGATTTTATTTGATTTGAGCAATTGTTCAATAAATTGTAACAGAAAATAAATGCTAAGAAACAAAAAAAAAAGTAGGAAAAGACTACTTAAGTACATTTCTTTTTATATAAACAAAACCTTAAATTTTCATTATAAAGATCTACAACTTCCGTTAAACAAATAAAATGTTTACAAACACATGCCGTAATTTACATGCCTATAATCTGCGAATTATGCGCTAATAAAAGCTTTTACAAAGCGGCCTACAATCCTTAGACCGAAATTTATAGACTGTGGAATTTTTTTTCCCGTGGAAAAATTAAATTAAGAAATTTATTTTTCTGTGGAAAATTTTGTTATCAATTTAAGTGCGAATGCTTTTTTAAAAATGAAGCAATCTTTTAAACATAAAGAAAATGGCATATAGTTCAACTAGCGATTGTGTAGAAAAATTAACATCCGGTTTAATAGCAGAAATGGACGAATCGATTACTTGAACGAGAACGATTCCGTTCGTGAACCCATTAAAAATAGGTTAGATAAAAGCCTACCAGAAAATCATGCGTCTCGACTGCGCTCTGGCTAAAGTCGGTTTTCCGCACATCAAAAGAACCCCATTAACGATCAGTTGTCATTTACAGCCAGAGATAACGTGTGTTGTTTTACGCGGTCAGACGGAGACGCTCGGAACGAAAGCCGCTCGTCCCTTATGCGCTCCAGTCTGCACGCCGCTTTAGGAGAGAAATGCATACCCATGCTGAAACAATTTTGAAAGGGAAAAAAAATGGATTTTCATTGTAAAATTAAAGGAATTTCATTCTAAAAGGAATTCATTGTAATTTTTTTTATATATATATATAATGTAATTTAACGGTCTGATGGCCAATTGGCTAGCGCTCTGGCTATTGGTACCACAGGCTTCAGGTTCGAATCCTGGCAGGTGGCATGGATTTTTGTTAGTGATTTGGAATCCACTTTAAACCGTAGGTCCCGGTCTAATATGACTACCCTGTAAAAAGAAAATATCTCCTGTTTCGAAATTTGGCTCACCGTGGGGCTATTACGTCATCGAAGAAGATACTGTAATTTAAATTATTAAAATTAGTTTTATTGAAATAAAAATCCCTCTGAAATTACCTTTTTCCCCTATTATGCCACTCTGTTAGAATTCATCCGACTTGGCCACTTGCCAACTTTCCATACAATCGGTGGAAGATGAAAAGGTTGACTTTTATAAAATTACACAAAATGTAAAGCACTCCATACAATGGTTTGTAAGTATAGTTAAGAAATAAAAATACTTTACAGGAAGCCAAATTTATAATTAATAGTGTTACTTATCAAGATTATCATCTCTCTAGCAAATAAGATTACAAATGGTGAGGAAAATATCATTTCTTTTGTTTTGATCATAGTTCTTAAATGCATATCTTCTTTCCAGTTTCCACTATCTTAAATTTATAACACAATATTTATATACAATTGTGGCATCAAAAACGCTCGCTAAAACTTTAAAACATTATGCCATGGATATAAATTTAAAACTTTGTTTTTATATGGTTCATCTATGAAAATATGCTGATAGGCTAAGATTTTTAGGCTGCAGTAGATTATAGGCAGGTAATTACAACAATTGAAAAAAAATATCAAATAAATTATTCAATTATTTTACAACTATTTCTTTCAGATCATTTTAATTAAAATTGAGATAAAACAAATTTATAATATATCTACAGGTATAACAAACACGCGCACACATATAGATAAATTTAACGCGAATAAACAATGTTGCAATCAAACATGGACACGACAAATATTTTTACAGCATGCAACACTTGAATAAATACACTTTTATAATAGATACAACACCTATACAAGATATATTGGCCCGCTAGCCTTTTTACCCGAGATTGTCCGGGCTTAACTCCAAAAACAAACAAAAAAATTTGTTATTAATTAAAGAATAAAATGGAATTATATAATAATTGTTTAAACTTTTAACAACAATCAAATATCTGAATGGAAATAATTTCAAAAAACGAAAACAAACAAACAATTAAATATAAATTGTTTACTTTTTTGGCATTTTCAATACTGTTTATCACGATTTGCAATATTATTAAACATAAAAAAATAAAACATATGGTGTATAAGCCAGCACCACTATATTTTTTTTCACACGCTACAATTAATCAACATTCAGAAGTTAGTAAAAGGTTGAATTAATGCATAGAATAACATTCATTGCAAGTTTTATGACACTGAAATATTTAAGATAAGATATATGATACACAACATTTAAGTAAAACACACACATGGGAAAAAAGAAAGTGCAATGTATAGCTTAAGTCAATTATTATATTCAATACAATTCAGCAATAATGCTAAAACATCTATATATATGTACATGTTAGACTAATATATCACTAAAAAAAAAAAAATGAATAAAAAGAGTGTATTACATTTGAAAAATTCCCCAATTACATAAATTTGTTATTTGAGTCATAAATTTCTGATTTTGGATATTCTTTTTAAAGAAAACTTTTTTTAGACTGATTTTGGATATTCTTTTTTAATTTGAGAAGTATCATATGAACATGTTTTGAATTTGCCTACCTAAAAAAATTAATAAAAATTTTAGATTGAGCTGCAAGTATTTATAGTAAGGATTTATATAAGGCCAAGAAACTGACAACAAAAAAAATTATTCTGGAAATTAAACTTTGCACCATATTCATAGAGGTCAAGATGGTAGCACCATAAAATTTCTGAACTCCTTTAAACAACAATTTTAATACAAGATTTCAGCAATTAAAATTAAAAAAAAAAAAAATTGTACTTTATCAATTTAATTAATATTAGGCCTTAATTAACATGATCAAGATTAATGGGATAAATTTAAATCTTTCAATACAAGGTCATTTTCACATCAGTTATAACTAACTTTTAAAACACAGCTGAATAATTGAAAGAATTGCATGATATAACATATAAGTTATAAATATTTTAATTTTTATGACTAATATTTTATTTAAAAACTAACATGATTTATATACACACACTGTTAACTTACAAATAAACACATACACAATTACCAGACTATATAACATAGCATTTCTCTGGCTTATATATAAAACTACAGATGACATATAAGGAAAGCATAACCATAAATAGATATGTTACAATCAAAATGCATGAAAATTATTTGAAAAATAAATACTTAAAATGCTTCATAGATATCAACAATTTCTAAAATTTGGGAAGTTTGAAAAGTGAAGGTCATTTGCTTGTTATATTTGCAAATTTTCTTAATACTTTTTTGGTATGTGAAGAAATAACTTTTATTTATTCAATGAATTAACAGCATTTTTTACAATTAATTAAACTTAAGAACAATAAAAGTACTGCCATTTTTTAAATAAAAATGCATGGATTATTTCAATACCAAAGAACGCATAAAATGAATAGAACTAAATTAAACAACAAGATAATATCAGAAATAAAAATATAACAAAGCTTAGATACTAATAACTAAAAAATATAAATTTAACTATTATTGTACAATGAAATTGATAACATTATAAATCTATTCCAGAAGTCTAGATTAAAAATATTCTAGAATAAATTGCAATTCAACACTGAAAAAAAAATATAAAGAATTTTTTATTTTATACAAAAGCCTTAAATGCTGATTCATCGCAACAATTTAAAAGAATAATCAGCAGACAAATATATTGGAAGAAGCAAAAATTACCACTCAACATTAAAATGGACTTTTTCTTACACATAAAATGGAATGAAATAAAAATTAATGGATGCAAACGCATCATTACAAAGTTTTGCGAACAGTCTTAATTAATTCACATATATTACATCTTTAAAAAAATGTAGATATAAACATCCAATAGATAAACTTTTTTTTTTTTTTAACCAACCCATTCATACCAAGCACCAGACAATAACAATTATATTAAAGGATGAAAGTATTGAGGATGATTTCTTGAATAAAAATATTAAAATTAATTTATTGCTTACATAATAATAAACCAATTCAAAAGTTTTAATTTAAGAATGATAATATTTCACTGTTCATTCACCACAATTTTTTTTTATCCAAATGTATGTCTTAAAATTTACCCTGAATTCTTAAAAACATAAAACCTTTGTATTAACAAAAAATTAATGCAAAATTTGCATAAAACATTAAAAATTATAAAAGAACCTTTAACTGGATAAAAATAAATTTTGCCATCCCCATATAGAATGCCATTGCTAAAACCATCTTCTATGTGATACACTGAATGGGCTTGCATTCAAATCATTTAACCACACATTAAAGTCATTTCTCCACATGAAAATTACTTACAAACAAGATAAATAAATTTAAAAACACATTTTTTTTAAAATTCTATAAGTCTATTGCACATCATGCACATTTAATTTGATTAAAACAAAATAAATCAATAAAAACACAAAAGACATTACTTATAGAGAGCCAATCAATGACTCTAAACAATATTTAAGAGTGTTCTTAAATAGAAAGTTGAAATGTACACACAATTCTACACTCTACTGACACAGAGTAAATAGAAATTTCATCAAATGTAATAAATAAATTCATGCAAGATAAATATTTCTTTTTTCCCACCTTATGAAGTAGCATTCTTATTGTTTTCGACACCAGCATTCACTTCTTTGTTCTTTGCATTTTCATTTTTGATATTTTCATTTTCTGTGGTGTTACTACTATCATTGGTGGAAATTGATGATTCAACTGGACATCCATCTTGGGAATCAGATTCTTGACTAAATGAAGAATAGTCTAAGTACTGGAAATCATCATCATCATCATAATCATCCTCATCTTCATCAATTACCGAGCCATCAGACACTAATGGGTAATTATCTGCATTATACGATTCATCTGAATCGTACTCAATTTCATTATCATTTGCAGCCAGGATGGTAGGTAATTCATAACGGTGGAAGAAATAAAACATGGAATGCTGTAAAATAATTCATTATAAAATAACAAAAACATTTAAGGAATGAGAAAAATCAATAATCATAATATTGCAATAATATAACCTGCAAAAAGTGGTTAATATATTCTTTTTTATGAGTTGTAAATTTTTCAAATTGTTTTAACTAAAGTTTTCTTTTTTTTTTTTTTTTTTAAAGAATTAAATAATTATTTCACTATTATTATCTTTTCACTACATCTCGCTCAACTTATTAACAAACTAAAAAATTCTTTCTTAAACCTTAAGAATCTTCTATAAGTAATATAATACTATTCTCTATAGAAATTTCATAGAATGAGACAAAAGTATCATTCATTAAAAAAATTTCGTAAAAATAATTTAACACACAGAACCGAATGAAGAACATAATAATTATCCTATAAATCTTTTTTTTTTTTTTCAAATATATTAATTTATAAGCATAATTTAAACCAAATATTGTAGGTTTTCATAATCTGAAAAAAGTTCAGGTTTAAATGTGTTAAAAACACATTTCAAAATCTTTATATAAATATTTTGCATATATCACAAAATATATATGTATCTCTTTTATTGGGATTATTGTGATGTATTTTATATATTCAAATGCTACATAAAAGTATTTATCTTTTATAAATAATAAACTTGCACTACATTAAATTACAAAAAAAAAAAAAAAGATTTTTTTTTATTTTATTATTATTATTATTTTTTTATTATTTTTTTTTTTTTAGAATACAATGCATATAATTAAAAAGTTTTTTGTCATGCAATATAATTAAATGAATGCATAAATGAAAAAATAAATGTTTCATAAATCCTCTTTAGCATGTATTCTAGATTTTTAATGAAACCAATTTCTACTGAATAATCATTTTTTTAAAATGAAAGCTCGATTTAACAGGAAACAGGAACAGAAACATTTACACACTAACATCTAACAAGTAAAAGTTAAAAAATAATCTCACTGAAAATTTTACACAATTTTTAATAATTTAAAATATTTTTAAAAAATCCACCACAATACCTTGCAGAAATAAAGATGCATATTAAAAAAAGGTAAAATATTGATTATATTAAATGATCATGTACAGTACTCACTTGAATAAAAAGCCAAGATGTACCAAATGCCAAGAAACTATATTGGCCATTAAAACGGTTATGGTAGGCATAAAATCCAAAATGGTACAAATAAAATAACCTAAAATGAATATATAAAAAAAAAAAATTAATTAAAACTTGAAACATTAAAAAAAAACATATTATAAAACTTAATTTATATCATACAATTAAATAAATGTTTATGCACAGTAACTTTAACTTAAAATAATTTGAAAAATATTTATTTTTATGCAAATTTACTCAGGAAATTTTCGAAAAAAATTTAATAATGACAAACAAAAATAAAAGTCTTTTAAACATTTATTTATAAAATAATAAATTATACATGTGCAAGAATTTTTTATAAGAAAAATTACAATGCAGTAATACAATGCATATTTTTTGCATGTCATAAAAAGTATTCATGAATTTTAAAAAAAAAAAAAAATGGAAATTTAATATAAATATTCTCTAATATTTAAATGTGAATTAGTAGCAAACAAATGAAATAATCTCAGTGTTTTGAAATACGGTCACTGAAAAATGAAAATTGAATACACAAAGTAGTTTCAATCTATTTTTTTTTTTTTTATGAAAGATACTACCAAAAAAAAAAGATTAAATTTAAAAAAATAAATAAATAAACAATGTTAGTGAAAAACATGCAATGTGGATATATACATTCAATAATGAAATCATATTGAACATTCAATAATGAATGATTTCATGTTGCAAAACATTCAATATGGATAATAGAGATTTACTATTTATTCAGTATCGTAAATTGCGTTATTCTTATCGCAAATACACTAAGAGTAAACCAGCTGTATTACACTTACAAGAAATAAATGCAGAATATCCTGCTAGAAGTCCCTCTAAAGATAATTAGCCCACATTTGTGTTACATAAAGAAAACCAAAAAACAAATCCAATAACAAAGAACATGACAGTTGGGCTTTTTAATGGCCCAAATTAAGTATATGGGAATAATCTACAACTTCTATGTGTAAAAAAAAAAAACCCAAAAAAAAAACCCAACTGTCATCCAACTCTTGAACCAGTGATAACATTAACGGGTGAGAGTCGACTCTCTGCTGGCGATGTCGTTACAGCCGGTATTTTTAAGACCTTATCAGTAGAGCTTGTTTCATTGCCTTCAACATGAAGCAAACCACCACTGCCACAAAAATAATGAGTTTACATTTGCACGCACATGCCATATTTATCATCTGTGAATTGCGTGAAGCATTCTATCGTCCATTTTGAAGGTAGGGTTTGTTTTGCATACCATCTTCTTCATTGGCGAAACAACCCCATGGTGGGCCAAGATCTAATGATAGATTTCGAGACGGGGATGTTTTCTTTTTAAGTGATAACTTCTTTTTAGCCCACCGCCCAGCACTCTACAGTCATATTAGACCAAGACCTACGGTTTAAAATGGGTTCTGAACTACTGCAAGCATCCATGGCACCAGCGGTAATCAAGCCAGAAACCTGTGGCACCGAGCGCCATAACGTTAGTCACTCGGTCACCAGGCCCCTTAAGTTGCATATAAGGTATATAAGGTGCCCCTTAAGGATTATTGAGAGACTTTTAACTTGAAGCATAATGGTCTGGAACAATAAGTTTACGATATGGATGGCGAAAAATGGGCGAAATTGTTGAAAAAAATCATGTAACCACAAACTCCTCATTGGTTCAATCGAAATGGGCGATAGAATGTCTCATGCAATATTGAGATACACGTTGGATGTGCGGGTAACGATAAATTCATTATTTCAGTGGCAATGGAGGTTTGCTTCATGTTGAAGGTAACGAAACAAGTTTTATGATAAGGTCTTTAAACAGCGGGAAGGTGGTTGTAGAAGCATGTATGAATGTCTCGCGTCGACAAACGTTCAAGCTGAATGACTTATATTCTTAACAGTCCTTCTGTAAGGCAATAATGTCCTTTATTTGTCAGGGACTGTTCGTGGTATACTTAGTCACACAGTAAAAAGAAAAAAATATCCCATCATCGCTTTAACCGACCGAGCCAAGATTGCAGTAGTAATAATTAAAAAAGTCCAATCTTGAAAAATCAATTTAAAAAAACGAATCGGTTAACAGTTATTTATTCTAACATCCATTTGGAACATTTCTTGGGTAAGCAAATAAAAAGGATGCTGGGGGAAGAAAAAACTTCTTTGGTACTGAACGAAAGAAAGAAAGAAAGAATTACAGAAAACTTCCTTTCACCTTTAAGCCTGTGTTTTTATGAAGCTTTCCACCCATCATCGTTCATCATTTAAGAGGATTACTGGCTACTCCAAAGAACTTTAATCGATCCTAAGACTTCAAAGAGAAACAAAAAAAAAAAAAAAAAAAAAAAAAAAAAAAATAGGGAGATTAAGGGACGACAGAAGCATACCTGAGAAGTGGTCCCAAAACAAATACAGTGCCCATGGACACGTTTTGTTGTGTGTATTCTTTAATGCCCCACAAATGTTTTCCCATTTGCCTCGTGAGGGGTTTACTACAAGGTGGTGTCAGAAAGAAATCCTTTTGCACAACACGAGGTTTTCAAATAATGCACAAAGTAGCTAATATTAACCCATGGATTTTTTTTTTTAATGTGATATCAATGTCACAATACAGCATGTCATTATTCACAAGAGTTTCATACTCTGACAAATGCATAAATGACACTAAGAACCCCCATTTTAAATACCAAAAATTTACACAATTAAATACATATCATTTAAAGACTTTCTTACAAAAAAATTATAAGAGTTTAGTAACGATGAAGGGATCTAACGGCCAAGTGACTAGCGCTCTGGAGCTAGATGCCACAGAGTTCGGATCCCGGCGGTGCCATGTATGTTTGTGTGATTCGGAATCCACTTTAAAAAAAGCTCCAGTCTAATATGACTACTACTACTACACCACACCACACCACATCACATCACATCACCGTGCTTAGAGCTGAATTGTCTCTTTACAGTTTGGAAATGACGTAGGCGAGAAGTCTGACTGAGCTCTGTGACGCTCTACAGTCATATGAGACAGGGCATGCGGCTTAAAGTGGATCCCGAACCACTACAAGCATGCATAGCATTGCAGGGACTCGAAACCTGTGGCACAGAGCGCCAGCCACTCGGCCATTCAGGCCCCAAGGTCTAATATGACTGTAGACTGTTGGACGTCGGACTGACAACCCTACCCAATAGAAAACATCTCCTGTTTGGCCAGTAGGCAGATGGCCTTGCCTCAGCATGAGGCTATTGCGCCAATAAAAAAAAATGAATTTTTCCTTCAAAAATAATCATTAGTTAATTGCATGACAGAATAATATATAAAAACACAGACGAATTTTAAATCAATGAAATTTCGAAAAACTTTTAATAAGTTATACGGGAATTATTTTAGTAAGCTTATTCATTGAAAAATTCCCAATAATCCATTGAGGATTGGAATGTAAAGTTGCAATTACTACATTTTTTTTTTTACATTGAATAAATTGAATACAGAATGAAAACATTGTTCTCTGCTATAAAGTCAGAGGTTAATCACTCCATTCTTAGTAGAGGAACGTGTCTCCAAAACATGTACGCCCGAACATGCTGTCAATAAAAATGAAATCATCTCCTCCAAAGCCTGCCAAATGGACACATCTGGAGGCATTAACGTTGTAGGGCCTGTTTGACATGCAGAGCTCGACAAGCGACTGGAGCACATGTTGGATCCAAGTGTCCAGAAAATATTTATGCTCTTCTGCACTCATCTGATCAGCTGGGGGCGGGGGTGGGTTTGAAAAAAGGTGACAGCGCAAAAGCGAAAAGTAAAACTCGAGCAAGAAATAAAATATTCAAATATTCGCATAAGATGGCTGTCTAGACCCCAGACGTTTTTTTTGGATATTGGGATGTATTCGTAGACGCAGGAAGGCTTTTAGCTGTTTTATTTTAAGGGCAAAAGATGTAACATGATTTTAAAATAGTGAAATTCTTAGACCGCGTTTATATGAGTTTCAATTTGCTAGTTCCCAAAAATATGTTTACAATGCACTGTGCAATATTTATAAATGTAAAGAGAACAGGTCTTTACGTTGCAAAATTTAAAGGCAAAATTTACAGAAATATGTTCCTAAAAACTGATTCGATTTTTTAAAAAGCACGGTTTATATTATATGCAAATGTTTATGTATTGAGATAGTTCTAGAAATATTTATTATTATAAAATATATAATATATATATATATATATATATATATAAAAAAACACGTTTAATCAGGTTCTATTCCTACTGACAAAATTATCCCACAGATACGTTTATTCTATTATTTTCTATAATACACTTTTTGTCTGCAATTATGTTAATGCAAAAACATCAGTTCCTCAAAACAGAAATAAATTATAAGTTAAACATTTTTAAAATTATCACTAAACGAGTAACTAATTTGAATTTAATTTACATTTCAATGCATGCGTAATAAATTTCAAATCGGCCTACAAACACAAACAAGACACACAAATCCGTTTTTAATATGTTTTTATATATAGAGAGAGAGACATTAAAAAAGCAACCATTTTCTTCCTGTGGTAAAAAGAAACATTATCCAACTAATCCAGACTTAATTCTCCCAGACCGCGAAGGCTGGTAATGAGTTTCCGACAATGCAGACGAACAACAAGGAAGCAGACAAAACATCCATCGATTGATTGTGGCATCACTAGCAGTTTGACAAACAATTCCGAACAGCAACAGCAGCAGCAGAAGTCAACCCAACTTGCATCTATCTTTTGCCTGGGCAGAAAACAAAAACAAATGACACGGAAGGAAAAGACCACAGATTAATTGCAAGCGCGGGCGGCTATCAGTAGGAGGACAACCACTCAACTTGATTGGGGTCGACCATTGATTTTTGCTACCAGAGTCGTCTGTGATCCCACCCCCACCTCCTCTTGCTGCTGCTGGGCCTGTAGTTTTTGATTTGCAGCTTTTATGGGAGGTGACGACGGAATCCCAGATGGAAAAAGAAGACTCTTTTATAGGACGTGAGAAGAATGATGAGGGTACTTAGGGTGCGGGGTGCGGAAACGTACACAAGTACCCCCTCTCGCTTCCTCCGCAGTTGCGGAAAAGTAGTTTGGAAAGCAGGGTGAGAGGGTTTAACTTGATTACAGAAGAAAGTCTATTACACGGAACTATGCAAATACTGAAATAAGCTCTTCTTCCGCAATCATTTTTTATTATGTTGCAACACATACAAAATCTAAAAATATTACGTTAATTTTAAATATTATATACACCGCATTAACAGTGAATATTATATATGTACGTACATATATAATATTATGTAGTATATTATATATGTACGTATACGTTGTATATAACGTACGTATACCAACGTACTTCTGTTATATGTATCTAAATGATGTATCGTGTAGATAACGCAAATTATGTACTTTGATGTTTCTAAAAATTTTATTCATTTTTTAAAAGACGTTTTTGACTTAAACTCACTTTATGGTGGAAAATTAATGACCGCAGACAATGATGATATTCGAAACAGCTTTTCAGAATTTATAAACAATTCATTTCACATAAATTTAAAGCAACTACATATATAATATTCTCTACTAATGCGGTGTATTTAAAATTAATACTTCATTAATATTTTATTATTTCGCGTACGCAGCGAATTCAAAAGCTCTTAAGCTGTAAAAAAATGCAAACAGCTATCGACAGTGCACATATGCAGACCTTAATATAAAATGTAAAGCAGCCTCCTGTCGACAGCTCAATACTTTCATAACAGATCATGTGCAGTTCTCTCAGTAAACACCATTACTTTTGGAATTTTTTAGACTGGATATCCTGAGAAGTTGCCCAGTTTAAAAGATTACAGTATATAGTATATAGTTTTTGATATCTTTATAATATATATATATTAAAGATATCAGTCACTAGAAATGAAATACCATTGAAATTACTAATGTCTTCAATGTAAGAATTTAAAACAAGTAGTTAAGTAATAAGTACAATAGCTAACATGTTTAATTTTCTTTTATCTACCTCCAATAAATATCAGTCTTCAGCAGAAACTGAAGATGAGGTAAGGATGGAGGATAACAATTTTTTAATAATAAAACAAAAAAAAAAAAAAAAAACAAGAAAAAAACAACAAAAAATTACAAAATAAACGCTAATTAATATTTTTTTTTTTTCCTTAAACCTTCATTATTATTTTTGGTAGAGTATATTTAATAGATTAGTTGGGAACTCTTAAAAACATAGTATACTAAAGATAAGTACTCAAGAAACCCGTTATGGTATTTGATGTTCGAGGACACATCACAAAAAAGTGTAAAAAAGAACTCATACCATTAAAATAGGATATTATTAAATTAGCTTTGTACAATGGCTGCAAAAATTAGAGCAGCGTGACTCGTCGCCAGCACACCTTCCGAAACCAGAACCAAAAACGTGTGTTGCCAAATGCTCTCGCATAACTTCTGTGTACTGGCTTCGAATCACGCTGCTCTAGTGTTTTGCAACCCTCGTTAGCAGCTAATTAAATAATGTAATGCTATTTTAATGGTATGAGCCTTGCACGCTTTATTTGTGATGTGTCTCTATCTTTCAATAAAATATTGGTGACGATGTGATTTGAACATGTAATCTTGTGGCTTCATATCAGAAGGTTGTGAGTTCAAATCACGTCCGGGTCATCAATATTAGTATCTGATAATCGAGAAATTTGCGACAAATGGTCAGAGAGCATAGTATGTAGACAGCGCATGAATGCTGCTACGAAGATTTAATACTCACTACAACGTCATATAATCACGTCATATAAACATAACTATGTGAAGAAACATGGGTTACACAAATGCATAAATATAGTTTTCTATAAGGAAAAACTATCTTTATAGTAATAAAATATATTTAACAATGTGCAGTTCGCATATTTTAAATATATTTAGAATGTACAAACATGTTGTTGTTTTATAACTGAGCTATTCATTATCATATTCATTGATAAAGGTTCCTCCTATGTGAACAAAACAAGTAATATATAAAAAAAAAAAAAAAAAAATTTAAGTCAATTCCTACTCAGGTCAACAAAAAAAAAAAACTTTTATTTTAATTACTTTTTATTAAATAATTACAATTAATATAAATATGTATATACATATGACAGAATCACACTATTAAGTGACAAAATAAAAAGCGGAATTTCCTTGCAATTTTCAATTTTCCTTTCTATATATGATGTTGAATTATTATTTTTGTTTGTTACTATTTATTCGCTTTCTATTAATTAAATTTAATTAATGAATTAATATTTTAAAAAAACTGTATTAACATCCAGTGCCATCCACTACAAGTTCAAAAAAATGTACTTGAACTTGAGTGGATGAATAAAAAAGTATTTTATTTTAAAAATTTGAAAAGATATACATAAAAATTAGGAAGAGTATGAACTAATAGTAGGAATTAAAAAAGGGCATCTTATAAGCTTATAAAAAGCTAGTTGGTAATTGAGTTCTTTATTTGGAGAAATTCTTAGAATTCTTATGCGAATTATTCCAATTCAAATAATTCCTGCACGATGCGATGCATTATTCCTAATCAATTCATTACGAATTCTACAAGCAAAAGCATGCGCTGCCACCATCGAAAGTGAAATCTAACACCCAAGCACGCATTCTTAACCTTCTGAATGGAACAGATTTTCTGAATTCTAATTACATCTTCCCGCTCGAATTCCCCATCTTTGGAACTTTCTCTCTCCCTCTCGTCTGATTTACCGAAAAGTTGGAAATAAATCTTTGCATTAAAATAGGTTCGGACTTGAGTAAATCGATTTCTTCCCCAACTTAAATTTCAGAACTATTTCTCCCTCTTCCTTTTAAAAGTTTCCCGAAATTAGATATTTGGATGATGAATGGACTCCCGGCGCTTCTAATCAAAAGACAGATTTCATGTCGTAAATACTTTAACTTTTAATGAATTGGCATGAATAATCAGGAATCGAACTGAGAAAATGCGAGATCTCTCAGGAAATATCGACAAGAAAATATTCGCAATGAGTACTGAATGAATATTTGCAATACAGGCATTTTATTCAATGATTTGTCTAAATCCAAGACTAGCCATATAATTGTTAAATTTCGGAGCTCTTTTTTGTATGAATTATTATATAAAATTTCACAAAGAAAAACTAAAAATACAGAAATCAGTTTTATAAACGATTATTTTTAGTATATTTATATATATATATGAAGAAAAGGTAATAATGTTCATGTGTCCTATAGACTCAAAATCGGTTTCGCTGAAAATTTCACAATAATTCTTAATAGTGCCACGAGGAATGTTTAGGTTTTTGGTTTAGTTTGTCGCTCTACGGTCATTTTGTGCACACTTTGGGCTAATTAGACCGGAGCCTACAGTTTAACGTAGATTCCGAACCACTAGCAAACATCCGTGCCACAGCCAGGATTCGGGCCTGAAGTCGAACTAAAGCTGAATTATTGAACAAAATCCGACAGGTAGAGCTGCTGTTTTTAAAATGTTCATTGGAGATTGAAATTTTTCTCACATTTCAACTACTGTTCAAAAAAAAAAAAAAAAAAAAAACCCATTTTGTCCAGAGAATTGAATGCAAAAAGTTAATGAACGAAATACTATTAAAACAAAATTCCTATGTACAACCAAATAACTTAACAAGCACAAGGAAAAAAAAACATCAAAAACAAAACAGCAATGAAGCAGGAAAAGAATACCACACATCAATTCATATCATTATTGAATAAATGAAATAATATAAAACTACAGTTGTATTTATTTAATTCATACATATATTTACTCTGATTTAGCAATAGCGAAGCATTGCCGAGTCCGCTGGTGAACAATATGGCTGTTCTAGTATTCGTAAATAGGAACAGTATATATGGAACAGTATTTCGTAAATTAGTACATGAGCAATAAGCCTACAAACCTACCTACCTGATATAAACGAAATAAAATCAATTTAAGAAACAAACACTGCGAATTTCGTTATATCAAAACAATGCATAAATCTTAAAACATTAATCAAATCAAAATCAATGACACATATGTGCACATTTAATTTTGTTTTTTTTAATTTAAAAATCATTAGAACTGAAAAATTATTTAACAGATAATCCTAATTAACTTATGGAGAACTATTCAATAATATCTTTTACAAAAACTATGCAAGACCAATGACATTAAAAATGTAAAAAAAATTGTCTTCCCTTAATGTATAAAAGCGTTTTCTTTGTAATTTCCTAACAATGGCTACATTTGTAGACATTTTTTTTTTTTTTCTAATGCATTTATTATTATATTTCTCTAACATTTTTATTTTGTTGAACTGTTGTCTATATAAGCTGAATAATATAAAATCAAAATAATAATAACCTCAAAGAAAGTATTCCCTAAAAAATTAAACAAGGATTTCGTCTCATTTCTGTCCGCTCAACGAGAAACAATGTGATACAATCACACAGAAAAGGAAAAAAATCCCGAATTCAAAGTGCAAAGATTTTGATTTGGTTTGGTTTGTCGCTCTACGGTCATCTTGTGCACAGGAGGGCTAATAAGACCAGGACCTACAGTATAAAGTGGATTCCGAACCACTACAAACATCCATCTCACAGCCGGGACTCGAACCCGAAACCTGTGGTACCGAGCGTCAGAGCGCTAGCCACTCGCCATTAGGCCCCCTATTCCGAACCACTAACAAACATCCATGCTACCGTCAGTATTTGAACCTTAAAAGTCTGTAGTACCAACTGCCTGAGCGCTAGGCACTTGGATAACAGGCCACAGAAAGGATGAGTTTCGAATCCGCTGGCGACATTGTTGTAGCCACTTCTTTCAGAAAGAAAGAGTTTTAATTGTAACAATGTGTAAAAGCGTCTCGCGTAGATAGGCCAGTTGCTTGTGGGGAGTTTTTCGGGTTTTCTCACATACGACACGCAAATGCATAGCTGTTATACCTAAAACTCTTATCGGGGAGCTGTTGGTGACCACGAACGCGATGTTCGCATATGGTTTGTTTTAATAATTCTGCAATTTGAATTAACAAGGCCCTTTCCTCTCATAGTATAATTGTTATAGATGATCCCTCTCCATATTGAAATTGGTGACACTTTGTACTCGAATTTTTTTTTTTTTTTTTTTTTTTTTTTTAGTATATGCTCATTTTATGTATTTTTAATACGGAAAATAAGTCTATTGCTTATCTGTTGTATCTAATTTATGAAGCACTTTTTAAATAATAATTTTGCCAAATTGTGCACACGAGGGCTAATTAGATCAGGACCTACAGTTTAAAGTGGATTCTGAACCACTATAAACATCCATGCCATCGCCGGGACTCGAACCCAAAAACCTGTGGTACCGAGCGCCCCTCGGACATGAGGCCCCTTAAAGTGCAGAGAACACTGATCCAGAAATATAATTTTCCCTCTCAAGGTTAAAAGCAGAAAACGTCCAATGGTGCACGTCCACTCTTATCTGCATGAAAAATGGTTAATACATAGTTTAGACACAGAATCTATTCGTAATTTTCATATTATACTGCCAGAGATGCCAACTCGAACGAGATTCTTCGATAGTATCTCAGATAGTTTTCCGTAATTCTGTATATCAAAACTTAAACTTTTTTTCAATAAATTCAATCCTCCTATAAGTAAGCATTTCAGACATATAACACTTCTTTTTGATATCAAAAATATATATTAGCGGGACGACGCTTATTTGTGCGCACTACTGAATAAGATTGAATATTTACTTAATTATAAAAAAAAAAAATTTCCTTTTGAAAATGCTATTTTAATTAAATCAACGGAAGCTTTTAAAATCCGTTAAGTTGAAAAGTAATAAATAAATCATAGTAATCTGTGATAATTTCTTAGTGTTCTAATGTTATGAGGATTAAAAAAAATTAATAGGCCGAGGAAAATTTTTAAATTAAATTTGATCATCCCATGAGCGTCAAATTCAATAATTTCAAGATTTTTTCATATTCTGTGGAAAAAATTTGCTTTATAATCCACGTGCTGTCTATTCCGTTTTTTTTTCTACAAACGTAAAAACTAAATTTAAAAGTGTATTTATAACCAAGTTAAAAAAGAAAATGGGGGCAACAAAATAAATATGAAAATGAATAAATGTAACTTATAAATGAAGATTAATATTTAGAATCCTTAACAGCATGAATAAAGTACTCAAAATAACGGAGCGTATTTTAAAAATAAAGGGGAAAAACCAGTAATTAAATTCTAAATAGAAGAATGTTTTAATAATGCAACCATTTCTCCATGCACTAGTATTTTTTTTTTTTTTTAACCAATACCAATTTCTTATAGCATTATACATACTAAATTACAGCATTTCATTAATAAAAAAAGACAATGCCATTAGAAAATTAAAACATACAAATAGAAGGGATTTATTGATAATACATAAATTATTATAATAATGGTTAAAAAATTAGTGCTTTCTTTATCATTAATAAATTTTTAATGAAAACCATAAAACAATTTTTTCATTTTAAATTTTTAAGATACATTATTACAATCACACATCTTACACAAATTATCTTTAAAGAACAACACATTGTCTCTTCAATTTAATATCAATCGAATAATAAACATTTGTATTTTTTCTTTAATATTTTAACTAAAAACATTTTATTTTAACAGCATTCTAAATTCAATAAATAAAAAAAAATTTCAGCATAGCTCTTTATATATTACAAAAAGTAAAATACAAAGAGTCAGAAAGTAAAAAAAAAACATTACTCAAAATAATTAATTTAATGTAATACCTTACCTATAACATTTCTTGTAGTAAAAATATTTTTCAAACTTTTTCCCTTGATTTTGAAACTTCTAAACGCAGAAATCGGATTCAACCTAACATTAATCTACACTTCATCATTTTTTTATTTTTTTAAATACGCTATGATTTTTACTGCAGAAAAACTTATAAAAAAAACACTGGAGATGAACAATATTATTACCTTATTGCAGGATTCTTAAAACTCATGTATTGCTCTTAATCATTCATTTCATACTTCAATTAGCTAATTCTAAAAATTATATTCCTTCTGTAAATTTTCAAAATTCTGTCAACTTTTAACATTAGAAAAACATGTTTTCAATTTTGTACTTAATTTGCTTTAAAACTGACAACAAATTATGGAAAATGCTAATAAATATTTTTTTTATTAAAATATAAATAGCCAATGTTACTAATATTTATATGAAATATAAATAAATCAAATAATATTGAATAATCTTTCAAAAATAAGGACTTTTTTTTTTTTTTAATTCTTTAACTAAATGATCCAATGCTACTAATATTTATTGTTAAAAAAAAGATTCATTTAGAGATTGAAATTATAGTTAATAGCATATTTAAACAATGACGAAGAATAAAAGTTTTCTTGGAACTTTTATTAATGTTGTATAGTGTTTCTTCATCACCAAAGGGCCTATTAAATTCTAAAAATCAGATGATGCAATACCAGATGCAGTATTTATTAAGAACATCCTGGAATAGCACTTTCTTCAGATCATTATAAACTAAATAACTTGTGGAATTTCTGTATGAGTATGAAAAATGATAGCAAATTGAAAAATTTTAAATTTAGTGCTACATTTTGCTCTTACACAATTCTTTCAAATATATAAATAATTGTATTATAAAAAAAATTGTAATAACATTACAGAGGAAATAACACAATTAGCTTAAATATGTGTAAAATAAATGGCATAGATGAATATAATGAAGCTTTAAAAAAATTATTATGAATTATGTATATTTTTAATAAAAATTCCACCTTTTTTTTTTTTAACTTCTTTTTCCCTAAATAAAACTTGCATCTGCATATAAAACATGAATGCTTTTGTCTCTTTATTTGAGGAAGAATTTAAAAAATCACACACTTGTCCACAGTAAAATTAAATGCAAATCATAAATATTTTCAATTTAACAAAAGAAACAATACTATAAATAATAATTTTTTATGCAAAAACTGTTAAATACTTTCCAACTACAACAAGACTATATTAAAAGATAAATTTTTACAATAAATTACATCAAAATTATAAATTATTATAGTTGCACAAATTATTGAATTAAAATAATCATAAATTAATTTAAATAAAAATATTTAAACATCTTTAAAAGCATGCACATAATTTCATAAAATACTTTTGTAATACTGATTCCCCCTCCCCCAAGTATAAAGATTCCATAAAACACAAAAAAGTGAATATTTTAATACTTTAAATACCGCAGTATTTTCATTTTTAAAATATGAGATTTTATCAATCAATTATAGGGAAAAATAACCGAATATTTTTACTTTGTTCTGTATCATTTTTCTCTGAAATAAATGCAATAACTCAAAGTATTTTTAAAGTGTAAAATAGAAAATGTATAAATTTTCGTGTTTAAAAAAGTAAATTAAAAAACTGCATATTTCGATGTTTAACTTGAACTTTTTAGAGTTTTTAAAAAGCTTAAGTACAGGGGTCTGCTTATAAATGGATCTGCACATCTCATAAAAAGACAAATACTTTTCCGTTAATCAGGCGCAAAACTCAAAAATAAAATTTTAAATAAAAAAATTGATCGCAAATAACTGTAAATAAGGCATGTTTCTAGTTAGTTTTATTTTATATATGAAAAAAAAATGTAAACAAAATGAATTAATCATTTCATAAAAATGAGATGTTTTACTTTCAGAACTGTTTATATATCTGATTTGTTGAGTCATCGCAAAAACGAAAAATCTGATGATAACGAAACTTTAGCCCGGCTGATAGAAAAGTACCCCAAAAAAAATACTGTAAATAATGAAAGTTGCAGGGGGTTTTTTTTAATGCATTCTTGTCTTATACGTGGTTTGGTTTATACTCCGAAATATACAGCAATTCAAAAGCAATTACTTCCAGTTTTAACTTTTTCAAATATATATATTTTATTAAAATTATATATTGATAATGAAAATAGAAATTATACAGATAGTACCATATTACCCTGCTTGTAAACAATTTGCGGACAATCAGTGCCAACACACATTTATTTTACATTCACGTACTAATAATATTCCATTTTTACATATTTGGTTAATATCTTAACTAGCATAACTTTTCTTTGCAATTTTCAAAAGCATTTTTTGATGTTTTGATATTATATGAAAAAAAAAAAAAACATTTTTAAAAGAATGAAAACCATAAAATAAAAAGAAATATGCATAAAGAATCATGCTAAAAATAAAAATCTCAAATATTTATCCTATAAAAACACAAAGGAAGGAAGGATAAATAATAAAAAAATTCATAAAAGAATCATTTCAATGACAGAAAAAAGAGACATTTTAAAATGAATTTAAAAATTATTGAATTCAAAATTAAACAATTTTAAAAAAATTGTCGATTTATGAGTTTGATAGATAATAAAATAATTTAGCTTCTTAATATTTTTAATTATTTATTTCAATTTTAACCAATCGCACACATTTGCACTTTTAAAGCATCTTCACACCAAAAACAACTTTTTTTTTAATATGAACAATGTAATTAAATACCAATTTTTAATAAATCGTAGGTAGGTAAGTAACTGAAATATAATTAATTTAAAAATCAATTAAAATTTTCTTTTTTTAAATTTTAGATTAAAGTATAATATAAAAAACTTAGTTATTAAAATCTCACAATGTTTAAAAAATTCCCAATTATTAAATTCGAACACAAATTAGTCTAAAAACCATATCTTGCATGTTGTATTTCATGAAATCATCATTATTAGAGAAACTTTCCACTGAAATAGATACTGATTCTGAGATGGATTTTGATTCTGATTCTGATGATGCAGAAGGCAGATTTTTTTAATCTGTTCATAGACCCTATATCATTTGAATTTTGTTTAAAGTTATCAATTTTGAATTAATTTTATGTTTAGAAATGAGTTTGATTCTATGAGGTCTTTTAATTGGAGAAGTAAGAAAGGCAGATATAAGATTAAAAGAGGTAGCAGAGTCGTATACTTGGACTGGGGAGAAGGAAGCATACATACATTATTTTCATCAGTCAAGTGGCTTATTCTATTGCACTATTAGTAGACATTGGTTTCTTGATTATTTCAGCATAAGAGATACAAGTTTTCTAGCTTTAGAGTAACATAATTTTTATTACTTTACACTGCTTGAATTTTCTCTTCTAGCTGTCATTGAGGGCAAAATTTTTGAGCCTGATGGATACCACTATAAGAACTGGCATATTTTAGTTCTGCTTCCCAATCTGTATATGTATGGCATGGTATTGAAAAGTTTGAATTCATTGCTTACCACAATAAGTATTCTGTGAATGCCTATATTTCTAGCAATTGAAACAATGCAGCAGGATCAGGGTGATTAAGGTATCCAGCTTTACACTTACAGAATAAAATAGCCAAGGAACCTTAATATTACAAGTTTCATTTTAATATTTTCACAAAACCTTTTCTATTTAAAATTATTTTTGTGACACCTTCTGCCATTAATACCTCCAATATTTCAGTGGCACATACAAATTCAAGATTAGATTTGGGAATTATACCAAAACAATTAAAATTTTTGAGAGGTTCTATTGTTACAAGAAAAACCAGAAAATTACGTGCAAATAAAAATAACCAGGTCTGAGAAGATGTGTTAGTTTCTATCAGTAGATCTTCAAATTCTAGTTTTCTTAGATGTTTGAAATCCCCTGCCAATTTTTTTTTTTTTTTTTTTTTAATTTTGAAATGTGACAGTATTGAATTCATTATTCGGAGCATATAAGATCAAGAAATGGACAAATTTAATTTGGCATTCAAGTTTTTGCTTCTTTTGATAGTTCTAAAATGGGACCATAGCAAGGAATAGTATAAGATGAGTTTGGTTGAGATGAAATACAACATTCACTAAGCCATAATTATATTTTTTTTTTAAAGAGAAGTAAGCATGAAATAAAATAATAATTTGGGCCCAGGTCTCATACTACACTGTCCACGATGGAGCCTAATGAATGAAAGCAGATTCTTGCAACTGTGTTAGTACAGACCAATATAATCAGGATCATTCACTAACATAACCTACACCCTTTAAGAAATGGCTGGGCAGTCAATTATAATTTGAATCCGAATCAGCTTCAACTTGAAGGCCTGATAATTATCAGCAAATTGATACACAGAAAGTCTAACATACCACCCATCTACCATGCGCTGTACACACATAAGTCAAATAACTGACATTGTTAGTCGATTGAAAATTACCTGCAGAACAAACCATTAGCAAGAAATAAATTATAACATAAAAACAAGTCAGATTCTGAGAGAAAACTATTGAAAAAAAAAAAAACTCAAAACATACTAAGATAATAAATATCAACAATTTGGTATGAAAACATTGAGGTCTACAGTCTCAACAATGAAAAGAAAAAAGAATAAAGGCAAAGATCATTGAATCTCTTTGGTGTGTGCTTATACCCTTATAACTTTTAATATTATATAGTTAATATGATACCCTTACACATGTAAAGGAGATGTGCCCCTATGTAGTTCAGTCACAATCATAAATCTTTTTTTAAACTATTACTAATTACATTTCCTTACAACTATTTAAAATTATATGCAATTAAAGTTTTTACAATTATTCTTAAAATTAAATGTTATGTAAATCTATTTTATCTGCCAACAACAGTGTAATGAATTTAGAGAGAAAATATTATAAATAATATCTGATATCAGGTTTTATTATAAATTTAGCTATTTTACTTTTACAGTATCATATTATATTTTCTAGAAAATAAAAATAACTATTTTCACAAAAATTTTGCATTAAAAAATTATATCTTGAAAGGATTTTTTTAATAATCATATAATTTACAAACATCTATAATAATTAAAATCTTCATATTTAGCAATTTTTCCCTCTTCAACAAAAATGAAAGAATAATACAAATGAAAAAATTATCACTAAATAATAAAGGATAGTTGGAGAACATTGGGAATTTTATATAATTAATAAACAAACACATTTATCATAATTTCTAGCCAATAATCCATAAATTAAATTTAAAATTTAAAATATATATATATATATATATATATATAACCCTTTTTCTTGCATATCATGAAAAAAGGTTTTATATATATATATATATTTTAACCTGGAGGTATTATCTATAAACATTAATTCCAAAAATAGGTCATCTAAGAAAGTTAATCTTCAAAGATAATATAAGGCACTTTTGTATTTATTTATATTTCAAAAAATAAGTTAAATGACTTTTATGTTTAAATCGTAAAAAGAAATCGATATTTTTTATATACTTATCAACATTCTAAAATTTTTTTTATATATTGTAGTGATTAAAATAGTTTTTAAAGTTTAAAAATATTATAGTACTTTGACATCTCCACTGCAAAAATAAAAATGGAACTTTGTAGGGACAAAAGTTAAAAAAACACAAATATGAGTAATCTATGGATTATACAATTTTTTTTTTTTTTCCCCTTTATTGATGAAAATTGATGAAAATTTAAGACTGTGGATTAAATGTTGCTAGACTAAGATTGTAGATTATGCAAATTATAAGTAAGGAATTACAATATAACTTATTTAGTAGAAATAAAAGTAGTGCTACTACTTTTTTTGTCTCAATCAAAAGTTAAATAAAATTAATCAAAGATATTAAATTTTAAATTATATTAATTAAAGCTACAAAAAATTTTAACAAAGACAGTTCATATTAAATAAAAAAATAATAATAATTTACTTACTGTTTTAAAACTTCTATAATATAGAAATATACTTTTTATTTATACTTAATTATACAAGAATATTGTCAATATTTTCAATAAACTCCTGTTTTCCCAAACAAAAAATTTGCATTTTACATTTATTTTTAATCAATTTAATTATCATTTTTTTTTTTAACATGATACAAAAGAAAATGCAAAATGAACACAGCTTTGTAAATTATGCCAGATGTTGACTGTTTTAATTAGAACTTCAATTGAAGAGAAACTATAGTGAAAAGGAATTAAAATTCTTACTTTAGCCAATGTTTTTTTGGATGCATTACTACGGCAACAAATTGAATCGAATTGATCGGCTATCCAAACGACAATAATGACGTAGAAAGCAGTAACTGAATCATTGAAAAATTCTGACATTAAAGCTTCCATACCTACAAAATAGAAATAAATTGTATGATATGGTTCATTTAACAAATTTGATGCATTACAATTTTACAAATTTTGTATACTATAAAATTAGTACTTTTAATTGGTTGATTATATAGTATTTTAAATCAAAAATTATTTACAAATATAAGGCATAACTGACTTGGTTCTGATTGATCGCCTCATCATTATGATTATTTTCTATAATTTGCTACTTCCTTACAAGTCAAAAAGCAAAATGCAATTATTTTTTGCAAAAAATAGGCATATTACCTTTCATATTTAAATATTTGTATAATATTAAATTCACATCCAATATCTTATAAAATCCACTAATTTCTTTATAATCAATAAAAATAATAACTTTAAAAAGAATACATTTAACAATGCATCTTATTAATATTTAATAGTGTCTTGCTTTTATATCAACCCCATATTTCAGGTTATGTTGCTTCAGTATTTTCACACAATGGAAAATAGCATTAATTCTGACTTTGTTATATTTTTAATATTACCTACACAGCTAAAGAAAAACATCAGACATCTCAAATTCTAATTTTGATGCCATAAATTTAGTTTTAGTTAGTCCTTGAAGGTGGGTTTAATTAGTTAATTGCCTCAAAAATAATGTGTGTGTATGTTTTGTATACATATGTGTGTATTTAGTTGTTATGGTCATACATTTCTTTATCAAATACCCTCTAAAATTTACATCATCTTTCATCTATTACTTATACTTTTACAAGACATCAGAAAATACATAAAATGTCATCACATAAAATAAATAAAAAAGAAATTTGAATGATACAAACATAAATTTGTATGCAAATACAAACTTCTGCTTCTTTGTCTAACTAATGCAATATAGAATTGAAAAGATAAAATTCTGCACTACTATATCCAATAATAACATAAAAATCAAAATTGAGTCGATTTTTGCTTTCATAGTTAGTCAAAGAAGAAATAGTAGTTTGCATTCTTGGTTCATAGAGTGACCCTCAACAAATCCAATAATGTTTACATTATTAAGTATATTAAAATTACAATATTATATTTTTAGAACTCAGCACAAATTAAATAAAAAATTAAAATCTTACAGAATGGAAATAAAACTTTTTTTTTTTTTGGCACTACAAATGATATTTTAATAAATAAAGAATATATATCGCATTAAAATTAAGTCATATTTTTAATTTACAAGAAAGAACTCACCGACTAACGCTAAAACAATTGTGATTAGAGGTGCAACAGGAACATGGAAAGACTGCATTTCAAATATATGCATTAGCTCTACTACAAAGAGAAAAGTATCAAGTTGATATTAATGCCAATTAATATAAAAATATATATAACCATAATTTTAAACTAAATATTTAACATTTAACAATTTTTACAAAGATTTTAAATAAATAGTAATACAAATATAATATGATATAAAAATAAATGCTAGAGTAATAGACATTAAAAATTAAACTAAATATTCTTACCAACAAACACAAAGATTTGATGATGAGAGTATCTTAGTAGAATGGAAACTGCAAGGGTCTACAAACATTTTTAAAAGAACAAATTTAAAAAATATATAATAAAGAAGGCAAATGCAAGAAATAAAATTATATATACAGATACCATCACAGTACTATATTTAAACTAATAATAGTTATTGTAAAAAATTTTAAATTACTGGAATTGAATTAATGCTCAGTAAAAAAAATATATATATATTTATGAAAAATATTTTTAAAACTGCTGCAGTAATTAATACCAATCAGCTTTTTTTTTTCATTTTGTTTTTTTTTTTTTCCTCAAAAAATTTACAATTTCATATTAATTTCAATGTGTGAATATATACCTTCATATATCGAGCAATTAAAAGTTAATTCTGTTTGATACTTATGACATTTTATAATTTAGCAATCTGAATCAAAAAGCAAAATTTGTAAAACTTTTATTAATATATTAGCATTTATTACATAATCTTTCATAAATAAGATTATTCACTTAATATGAATATTTTTATTTAAAATAAACAGTAAAAAGTACAATTATTATATATTTCATAATTTCAACTATAAACTAAAAATATAGTAAAAATTTGATTAGTATATTTTTTCAATAATATTTGAAGGCCTTTTAATGGGGAAAACTTTTACACAATTATTAAAAAAAAAGAAATTGTTGAAAAATCTAAGAGAAATTATTCAGAATATCTACAATTGTGCACCTCACAGTGTTACAATTTTAAATTTTGTAAAAATTTATGCAGCTAATTCAATAATTTATCAAAATAGTAAGTTATACACTTCTTAATTTACTTACAAAGGCTATCATAAAAACACCAGCATATACATATGATGACCAGTCCATGATTTTATCACTAAAGCGATAATATTCTCCAGTAACAACATTTCTGACATAACCTATAACATGTTTATCCAATATTAATATTTTTTACCAATAGAATATTACATTAAATTAAATTAAAATATGAAAATTTAATCAAGACATCTAGAAATTCTAGAAATTAAGCATATCTAGAAATTCGATTCTGCTTCCAAAATCACAAAGGGCTATACATAAATTCAATGTCATATTGGCAAGATAGAGCCATTCGTTAAGAGGACAGGTTCATAGCGTGTATGGTTTGTAATGAATGTCTAAAAATTTTCTCTGCTTAATATGAAAACGGTGACATGCAATTTTATGAACAAGTTTTAAATGTATGGAACACATCAACAGCTGTCAATGGGTTAAATGTCCAGTTCGTCCTTCCTTACGTGTGTGCGTGCGTAGCCTTTCAATATTTGCGTTTTACTAATAATTTTCAGTTTTGTTGCTTGGAGCTTATGCAAATTTGGTATCTTAAACAATTTCTTTCTTTGAGGCATCTAAATGCCAGGCATATCAGAATTTTTTTATAGCACATTTTATATGTTTTTGTTATAAAAAAAACTATTGTAATAAATAATAATAATAATAGATCATAATTTATGAGTATCAAATACTGTTGTAGCTTTTGCTATGCAAAATTATTGTGTTTAATGTTTCTATTTCATTTCTTGCTAATTTTTTTTTTTTACTTTTGTATTCATATGTTGTATTCTTAATATATATACATAACGAATTGCATTTATGTTTTTTAAAGTTACAAAATATTTTTTAACTACAATTTTTACTAACACCAAATTAATCATAATTTTTACCTTTCTTTGGATCATCATGGGCTACAATTTGGTCAACCAGGTATCTCAAGCTGCCCATTAAAATATCACTATAGCCCAAAACATGTTTCAAGAGAAAACGGCTGAACTGATTTCCAAAACATTGATCCTTAAATGGTTCTATACAACAAAAATACGTAATCATAAATAATATTAAAGAGTTTATCAAGTCTTTAAAAAAAAAACTATTAAAAAATAATTATTGCAATAAAAAAATCATCAAAAAAAAAAAAAAAGAAATTTTAAAATGAAATAAATAATATATGTCATATATTAAAATATTTTTAGGAATAATTATTTATGAATAAAAAATGCAATATTTAATCACATTATATTCTACATTTATTCCACAAATGAAAAACAAATTATCAATTATTTCTATTTAAGTTTCTATAAATACATTTGAACAAAAGTTACCATAGTAAAACAATTATTATCATCAAAATAAAAATTTTCAAAAAGAAAATGCAAAATGTAATTAAAACTAAATTATAAAAACTGCAAAACCAAAAAGAAGCACTAAAAAAAATTATGAGAAAAGAAAATTGAATTAGCTGTAAAATCTAAAAAAAATATTATTATGGTCAAAGTCAATTAACAACATTATAATAATCAATATTCAAAGAAGCAAAAAAAAAAAAAAAAAAAAAAAACATACAAGTCAAAGTTTCTAATATTTAAAATACATGTACTTTTTAGCACAAATTCAGAAGAAAAAAATTAGGACATTACTTGATTTTTGCTAAGATATAGCTATGATAAATACAGTTCAACTACTAGTTTAAGAATGAAAATTTAAATTCCATAAAATAAAAGTTAGAAATAAGAGTTAAAATAAAGAAAATTCTAAAATGTACATAGTTCTATCTAGTTATCCTTTTTACCCCTTCCTTTTCTAATCAAGACTCTAAACATATGTATATATTAAAAAATATTCTAAAATAAAATCTAACATTTATTTTTTGTTACAAAGTATGAATATTTTTTTTTTTGTTGTTGCTGAAAGATTTTAATAAAAGGAGAAATGATAAAAAAAAGGGAATCAGAATAAATTATCAAATTAAAAAAATGGAATATCAGAAAACTGACTATTAAACAATTTTATTTAAGTTGAGATAATGAGACGGGGAAAAAATGTTAAATATTTTTTTTATGCAAGCAAAAACAGAATACAGCCTATATTCTAATTTCTAAATATGACACCTAATTGTAATGTTGGGAAAGGACAAAAACATGAGAAAAAAAAAAAAAAAATTATACAACAAATTATTCATGAAAAATAGAAATGACTGAAAAATTTTGGCATTTTAGGATCATTTATTTATTGACAATTAGCTATGCATCTCTTTAAAATGTTATGTAAAAAATTTTGAAAACCATAAAATATCAAATCTAAGATTATCAATTCTATCAACATTTTTTTCTTTTCGTCCTTCCCTTCCTCCTCTGACCATCAATCACATGAAAAATAAGCAAGCAGCCAAATCACATAGATTAAAAAAGAGCAGCATCATAGGGAAGAAAATGTTATTTGGGAGGGATTTTAATTGCAAAAAAAAAAGAATTTTAATTTTTAATAATTAAAATTTTTATTATACAATATTAGGAGAAAACTAGATGAAAAACTCTTACACAGTTATTTTTATTTATTTTTTATGCTTTTGAGGCTCATATGACTGACAAGCACCCTTAACAAGGAATTAATTTACTACCACCATTAAATCAGACATTTATGAATCCCCACTATCTGCGGTCACACAATACTGGGTTGTTTGGTTTCAAAAATTCAAAAGTTTTAGTTACTAGTTCCAGTTTCAAAAATTTGCAATCCAACATATTGTTAATATTGAATGCATAATATTAAAAAGGAAAATCAAAGTAGAAGAGACTGCAAAAATAATAATAGGTAGAAATGCAGTGGAGAAAATTTTAAAGTACCTTTTTTTTTTTACCATACAAACTATGTAAAATAATACCTAGCCTTTAAAAACATTTACTATAAAAAAAAATGAATAGCTACAGGCAGTTATCAAAATAATGGTAACACCTGTGAATAAAAGTGACATTTTTGAATTCGCTTTGTAAGCATTAAAATATAATAATAGCTCCCAGGTTTTTTAAAAATAGAAATGTATATATTCTGGTAGTATGTGGTAGATTTATTGAAATTCTATAAATCTTGGATTTATTTCAAATGCATCAAATGTCTGACCTTCCATACTTTCAAAGAGGCCAAATTGTAGGAGCCCGTCTAGCTGGAATAAATGCAACTGAAACATCCCAACTTTTGGGTGTTTCTAGAGGTACGGTGTCTAAAGTCATGAACACACAGCATGGTAACAATATACACACAGCATGGTAAGAAAAGCTGGCAAAGCAAACAAGTGGACGGAAAGAGAAGCTCAGTGAAAGAGACAGACGGGTATTGATGCGAGTTGTGATGTCTCAAAAATGAACAGCTGCAACAAAAGTGACCACAGAGCTCAATCAGCATCTTGATTCTCCAGTGTCAATCATTACAGTTAGAAGGCACCTTCATAAACAGGACATTTATGCCAAAGCAGCAATTCCCAAGCCACTTGTAACAGATTTTAATGCCAAACGTCTACAGTGCCACACTCACAAAACCTGATCGATTGATAAATGTAAGGAAATAATATGGTCTGACGAATCATCTTTCACACTTCTCCCTACAACAGGATGGGTGTACATTTGGAGGACACCTGCACAAGCATATAATCGTGTTTTCTTCAAAACTGTCAAGCATGGAGGTGGATCTGTCATGATATGGGCAGCCGTGTCATGGTTTTCTTCTGGACCAAACATAACCCTGAAAGGAAGGATTACTGGGGAGAAGTGTAGGGAAATTTTAGTTGACCAGATCCATCCTACTGTCTGAAATTTTACTGAATAGTTTGATGCAAATATTTCCTGCAGGAGATAAAATTTTCCAGGATAATGCAGCGGGATTTGTCCAATCATGGTTTGATGAACACGATGGTGAAGTTAAATATCTACCTTAGCAGTCACCCAACCTCAATATCAATGAACCATTATGGTCTATTTTTGAGCGTTTAATATGGAATCGATATCCACCACTGGCATCTCTTCCAGAACTTTCTCAATAACTCCATGAAGAATGGTACAATATTCCTCTAAACAATATTCTGCACTTGTATGAATCGATTCCTAGGCGAATCCAAGCTGTATTACATGCCAAAGGCAGTCCTATACCATATTAATAAAAGATTCTTTATGAATCTATGTTGTTTCCCTTATTTTGATAAGCCCTTGTATTTATATTTACATTTTTATTAACAGGACCGTTTAACTGAATATAAAGGCAGAATTACTATATGGAGTTTTTAAAAATAGTAGTTTACAATAGGAATACTTAAGAAAAATATTTAGAAATTTAATTCTTAAAATTAAAAGAATTTGTTTTATTAAATTATTTAAAAGATTTTTTTTTTTTTTTTTAATAACTGTTACAAAATTAGAAGTTTTAAATAAAAAAGAACTGGCATGCATATACCGCAATGAAAATTGAATTCTTAAAAGAGTAATTAAGTATCAAAAGTAAATTAAAGATTAAATCATTCTATATAAATGGAGTGTTTTAATATAAATTCTTTTAAAAATAATTAAAAATAAACTTACCCAGAATAACAGTATGCACTTTCACAGTAGTATTTATTCTGGCACTGGGAGATAATCGTAAAAAGCCATATTCCAAAGAATACTCAATGATATATTTTTCATGATGCCATACTGAATCAAAAATAAATCAATCATTTAAATATTTTAGAAAATTTCATTTTTAGTTATATAAATATTTTTACAAAATTATAAGTAGTTAATTCTCACATTTTTTTTATATTAAGATGATGTTTATTTATATGTTGATTAATTTATTGCAATGAAGGAACATTAAACCTAAATTTTGCAATAAACATGGAGTGAAAATAACAAAATTTTACTGAATAGTTTTAAATATAATATAAAATTATAGGGTGAAAATTTTCCTTTTCTTATTTTAAATGATCAAAAGAGATAAAAACTCTGAAATGGAAAATGTGCAAACTTGTATAAATTCTTATACTTTAAAAAATCATGTAAATAAAAATACATTGACAAAAACTTAAATAATCTAACAAGCAATTATGATATATCAATTAAAATAGTTATTTAAAAGATATATATATACATATATAATCTTTTAAATAATTATAATTAATAATTATAATAAATAGTTAATCAGATAATTTGATCATTCTAATATATATATATATATATATACATACTATAATAATCAAATTATTTGAAAAATGGAAGAGTCATATTAACAAATACTAGCTTTTTATCCATGGCCATAATTATCATGCAAGTTTTTTATATGGCTTATAAAAAAAAATTATTCATAAATACCAGAGAATTCTTGATACCCAATCAAAGCAATCAAGAATTTTAAAAAATTACCAAAGCCCTCACTATACAGCTATTTTTTTTATATATATTTTTAGTACAATATATATACAATTGCACTATTATTATGAAACAAGAATTTTTCACAAATCAAAATTAATACACTATAAATTTATAAAAAGCATAAAATTAAAGTAGCAAATTATTGTAATAATTTTTGTAAATTATGTTACAAATAAAAGCACACATAGGTTATATATTTGACAAATGCATGACAATCTAACTAAAGGGAATAAAAATATATAATTACCAGTGTTTGTATATAATTCCGTTTCTATGATAAGCATTTTTGTGGAGAAAAACAATTAGAACAAATTATTTTTCATTTGATATTAAAGACATTTTTTTAAATAATTTCAATAAATAGTTATAAAAAGCAGAAATTAATTAGTAATACAATTATTTATACAGCTACAAGATAATTTTGTTTTTATAAATGTGTTCACACATACTATATATACATATTCCTTTTTAAAATTTCATATTACCTGTATTTGTAAACAATTCTGTTTCCGACAAAAGTGTTTTAGAAGGAGAAAAACAATCAGGATCAAAAACACTATCTGTAAATGGAAGAGTCCTGTTAACGAATACCGGCCTTTTCTCTGCATCCAAAATTTCTCTTTTTTCAAAATCTTTCTCTCTAAAAATCTTTTTTGTTATTTTAAGTTCTGGGAATTTAACTTGTGGCTTTTTCTTGCGTTCTGCTCTTTGTCTTCTCATTCGCTCAAAATATTCCTTTTGTTCTTGACGCACTCTTGCCAGGTGACCTGCTAGTGCATAACTATTTTGAGTGTAGAATTCTGAGATATTAAAGGGCTTTGTTTTTTGTTCATCCAGACTGATTTCTACCCTCAGAACACCCAGCCTGGACCATGTATCAACTTCTTTTTGTAGACAGGTGACTGGAGTTCGTACAAAAGCCATGTGAACATAAATGAGGACCATAAAACATACTACAGCCTGTGGGAGAAATATATAAAAACATAAATTGCAAATAACTGATGAAAAAGCTTAATTAAAATATTAACTGAAAAAAAATTTTAGACCAGAAATTTTTAACATCTAAGAGAGCTAGACATTTTTTAAAATTATATAAAATTAAAATAATAACATAATTTATTAAAACTATGTAGCACTATCTCATACTATTGATAGTAATTTGAGAAGAAAAATCTTAATTTAATTGTAATTAGATTTAACATAATTATACTAAAAATATGAAAAAATTTTTGCATGTATAGACAAATTATATTTTTATATCCTAACATATTCACTTGCTAAGATCTATTGTCACAGAATATTTACTTCCATTTTATTATAACCTACAGTAAATCATCCAATGGTTGACAACTATTGTAATTTATAGTTCACATATAACAAAAATTATTGTAAAACATAATGGCTCTTAATAAAAACGAAGTACAAACTATCATTGCTTTTAAAAAGTACAGGTACAAGAATTTTTTTATTCCATCTACATTATTTTATGAACAATCTAAATTCATGGGATTTAAATTAACAGCATATTAAAATTTTCAGAAAAATTCTTCACGTGAAAAGTATTCCTTTATTAGTTTCACAAAAGGATTTCAATATTTTTCATTTTTTATGAAATTATTATTTTTGTTAAGATTTGTTAATTTTTAATACCCTTACTTTATATAATTTAATATTACAACATAATTTTTGTAAAAAAAAAAAGGGCAGATTATAAAAAGGAAAACTATTAAGAATAATAGGAAATTTCAATTTTAAATAAGTTTGGACAATAACTAAAATTTACATATTCCTTTTCCCATAATTAATACAATAGTATACCTATAATTTAAAAAAATCGTAATTTTGTAAAATTAACTCAATCAATCTCAATGTTATAACAAAAGTTGCTGTAATTTGCATTATAACAGCTTTAGCTGATTTTTACAAATTTTCAAGAAATAAGGATGGCTAAGATTACAAATCTTATAAATGACAGAAACTTTTTCCATACATCAAATTTTTCCTTGAATCATAAGAAGTATTTTTTTTTTTTAATTCTTTTAAAAGGAAACAATTTGATTCTATGATTGAGTCATAAATAATACAGAATTTAAAATTTGTTCCTTTTCCTTGAAATATAAAAACAATGCAAAATTATTTACTAAAGTCAATAATTTAAATTGTCAGGAAATTTATTTTGAAAATTTGAATAGAATTGAAAAAAAAATCAAATGAAAATTATCATTTCATTTTCTAAGGATATTATTTTTCTAAAAAATTTTTTTTTTTTTAAATAATTCATTCAAATAATAAATAAAACCATTTCAAATATTTCAATAGGAATCATACATTTTTGAATATATATTAAATTTTATCAGAAAAGATAATACAAGTATGTTAAATAGTATATTTTATTAATTATATTAGATATAATTTATAAAGTTTGTCTACAGAGAAATTTAGTAAAATAAATATGTTATATAATAGAATACATAATTGTACAATTATAGAAAAATACATCATTATCTTTAAAATGCCAGCTTATAATTGACATGTATTTATGTTAATAAATGAATAGATATATATATTTTTTTAAACAATGTGAAGGTAATTTCAGTGACTACATACACATAAAATAACTTGAAATAAAAATATTTATTAAAAAAAAATCAAACAAATGCTGACAATTACAATGTGCTTCTTAATTTAACTAACAGCTAACTTTAAATAACCAATACATTTATAAATACTTAATAGCCAAAAATTTTATTTTCCCCCAAAAAATTTTTTTTTAATAAAATTAAATTTATATTTCATTCTTAATCTATATACAATCTATCTAATTACTATCTAAATTTCCTGTTTTGAAAAAAACAATGTGATTAGCTGGGAGTTCTCTGTAAATTGTGACAAGAAAGTTAACAACATAATTATTTTCTAACTTGAATGGGGGACAATATATAAATAAAAGAATGTTATGTGAAATTTCACAAAATCTTGTAGGTAATTTTAAAAATAAACCAAGAATCTAATAGAAAATTTTAATTTCACTGTCTATGAATATTACTTTTTCAAATATTTTTCTTTAATAATTCATTCAAATAATAAATAAAACCATTTCAAGTATTTCAATAAGAATCAAACATTTTTAATATATATTAAATTTAATCAGAAAAGACAATATAAATATGTTAAATAGTTTATCTTATTAATTATTTTATATTAGATATATTTTACAAATAAAGTTTGTTTACAGAGAAATTTAGTAAAATATATAATATATATTTATAACTATATTTATATATAATATGTATATGTAGCAAACATTTATAATATTTTTATTAACCAGAAGTTCATAATTACTCATTGTCAGACTTGAAATTGACCTATAAAGTGTACAAAATAAAAATTAATCTAGATTTACACCATGACTAAAAACTGAAGAATGAAAGCCAATCAGAAGCCTGCATTGACTTTGAGACGCAAGATTTCTATAAAACACTAGAAAATATGTACAATGGAAATCAAAAGGCTTGGTCTTCCATATGAACCTGATGGATAAAAAAAACTCTTTTGGGAAATCTAAATTTTCAGTTTTGGTGTAAATCTAATTTAAAATTTCATAATATTTAACAGCAATTTAAAATGTAAGAAAAATTAAAAAATCTAGTTGAAATAGTAAACTTAATAATTTTGAAGACAAATAAAAATATCTAAAAGTTATTTACTTGAATTAAAATTCCAATTTCGATCACTTTTCGGGCCTTTCCTGGGAAACATCCTGCATAAAAAATTGACATTCGGTACAGTAGCACCTGGAAAAGTCGATTACGTAGCTGCACCAAAGTTATCTGATTATTATTGTTGTTGTTATTATTCCTAGCATATTCTCTTTCCGCAGGGACCATGTCCACAGCAGCTAACAATCGCTCGACTGGGTGACCTTGATCTGGCATCTTTACAATTGCACCTTTTTTATTTGAGTTCACATACAAAAAATCTGAAAAATAAATAAGAATTTCAATTTTGGAGAATGGTTTCCATGATAATTGTACTTAATCTATAAAATAAACTTTAAACTTTTAGTAGAATTAATTTATCTTTTATAATTAATTAAACTTCTTTTAGTAAACCATATGTCAATGAAATAAAAATAAAAATTTGCTACATGCTTTCCAATGTGTCATTTATAACAGGGCTGCCAATGTTTAAGAAAAGATTTATTCGATTCAAGAAGATTATTTCAGTGAAGACTGTTTTGTTACAAAATTCCATGATTCCATTTCTGCAATAGCTGTTAGTAAAAAAAAAAAATCCCAACATCTATTATTCCACTTACAGTTCATTTTCCTTAGCTGACAGACAAAGAAAGTTTAAATGATTTAGATGATTAGAGGAGAAATTGTTATTTGAATGCTGCAAATTTACCAATTGCTTCAGAAAATTCCATAATATTGGTATGACTTAAGAAATATAAAATATGGTTAGTAAAATTTTAATAGTTTGTCTCATTTTATGATCAACCTCATTATCTTGCCACATCTTGCGCACATCTTATGATCAACTTTATTATCTTGCCACATTCTTTAATAGTGGTTGAGTGTATATTTCCTTTAATGAACTGTGTGAATATTGAGCAAATGAATTCCTAAAAAAACAATTACAGTACTGGTTGGAATTATTATAGGACAAATAATAAGTAACTGCAATCATTATACAACAAGGATAAAAAAATTAGTGTATGATTTCCATAAAGTGGCACTATTAATCAATGATATTTAAAGAGAATAAAAAATCAAAAAGAGACAGTGATGAAAACTGCTAAATTAAATTATTAAAATAACATTTATTAAAAGTCAAAAATATTTGATTTAATAACATTAAATAATATATTTCAATCTTAGTTTTTTTTTCTCTTAGATTTTGGGAATTTTTGACAGCCTAATTTGATAAAAATCTTAATTGCTATCTGATTGGTAACCATATACTTAGTTGCATAGACTTATCTCTTCACAAAAGCATCTCATCTCTTCAAAAAAGGATATTAAATAAGCTTTTAAGCTTAGATATTAATAAACCCAGCAAAATAAGCTTATATAAAACAGTGAATTCATTTGACAATATATAAAATAAATCATGTTGACTTACATTTTAAACAAATATTTTATACAAACAACTTTCTTCCAACTAGATGATATTTTGTTTATGCATTGTCACACTTTATAGTTCTTCAGCTAAAATTTTGATATATTTTCAATTATTCAACCATATCATTTTCTAATGTTATCATTTTTTTTTAATATAATAATTTAAAATCAATAATTTTTCTGAATAATTATTTTTTTTTTTTTTTTTTATTTGGCATGCTTTGTTGGGGAAAAAAACAGCAACGAAAATTTCTGTTAAAATTCAAGAAAACAATTCAATAAAAATTTTCAATCTATTATGCAGTCAACCATTTTACATATTTAATATAATGAAGTCAACCATATCTGCAGAATTTTCAATTCTTGCTGCTTTTTATAAACATTGTATTTCATTGCATGAAATAAAAGAATTCAATAGCAAAATCATTGAATGATTAATTTTTTTGTTTTAAACATGAAACTAATTTCACCTAAAATTTAATCAGCATTAAATCAAATTAATAATTTAAATTGTATAGAGAGATTTATTAAGTACTGTCATGTATTGTTTTAACAAGATAAAAAATAAATTTAATAATTTGTTACTACAGCATTCTGGTCAAAATTAATCTACTAGTCTTTTATAGTTTCCCATTCTTACTTATAAATATATTACACAATTATGATTAACTTAAATTAATATAAATTATTTTTTAATTTTCATACTGTTAATAAATAACATGACAGATGCCGTTTATTTTAGATTTCTTGATTGTTTCTATTATTTATTAATAAAAAACATAAAATGAAAATAAACAATATTATCATAATAATATTTTTAAGATTTTATCATTCAAAAAAATTATCTTCTAGATGTTCATAAATTTACATATTTTTTAAGTTTTTAAATTATAAAATAGATTAAAGTCATGCACAACAAAAAGTAACTTGTTTATGTAAAAAAATAAAAATTGTCAGCAGGGGAAAATTATTTATTAATAGAAAAATTATTTACAAATAGAAATTATGTTATTATTTATATTTATTTATAAATTGAAAAACATTATATTTAATAATAGAAAAACATAAAATGAAAATAAACAATATAATAAAATTAATAATATTTTTAAGATTTATCATCCAAAAAGTATCTCATTCTGAATGTTCAATGTTCATACATTTACACAGATTTTTTAAAAAAATTTTAATTATTAAATAGATTTAAGTCATGTACAACAATAAAAAAGCGCGTTCATGTTAAAAAAAAAAATTGGCAACAAGAAAACATATTGTCACTGAACATAAAACATTAAGAACGAAATTACTAACTATATACAGATAATAAGCATAAAATAATTAAATACTTAAAGTTTTCAAAATTGTAAAATCAATAAAATAATATATACGAAATCTTAACTGAGACAACCATATTTTTCTGTATTCAGATTTCTTAAAAACTCTATTTATTTCCAAGGCGTAAGAGATTCTTAAAGGAAGTAAATGCTTGTACTTACGTTTAGAACATAACAGGTTAGATCATCAGGTCAAGATTTGCCCGCAGCTCTGTTAGATACATAATAATTAAACAACCGTAGTTTACTTCCTGAATTTCCTAACACCTTGACCTGCAAAAAGTTAACGGGAGTACTTTTTGTTTTGGTTTTCTCTGACATTGGTTAGAGATTTAACTATGACAAGAACCGCAGTGAAGATAAGATAACATTTTACCGCGGCAATGCTTTTTAATATATTTGTTTTGATAAAATTTTATAAATACAACTAATAATCATGTAACTTCTTTAATAATTAATTTTTTTTTTTTAATATTTGCATGAAAAAAATTTCAGTAATGAATGGCAATCTTTCTTCTCTCTCTCACACTTTTTTTTTTTGTAGTGTTAAAAAAAAAATTGATGATAAAATATAATACGTCAATAGATATAGAAAAATTTTTAAAATTTCGATTTTTTTCTTCTAAAAAACAGCTTATAAATATTTGCATACAGAGGAAGAATAAGTGAGTTTAAACAAAATAACATACATTCCCAGATATGTCATTTCCGTTATTTTTCGAAGAATTCTAATCAATTTCAAATGAAAATTGATTAAAGATTAAAAGAAATACAAATTATACAAGATGTAGCCATTATTGAACGAAATAGGGGCAAGTATGAAAAATGTTTTCGTTTTTTAAAACAGAAACTAGGCGACCGAAAAATAATAATAACGGTTTCGAAATCGATTTTGATGAACTGAAACGAAATGGAAAAGCTATGTTTTATGAAGCCTAGTATAAATAAATATAAATAAATGTTATTTTTTCTCTTTTAGAACGGACCAAACAAATTTTTATGCAATGAAATTAAGCATATCTGATAAACTTGCCTGTATTTTAGACTTAATTCCTGTTTCTGGTAGTTTCCAAGGGAAAAATCTTTAAAAATTCTCTTGAAAATAATCGATTGTGATCTAATATGTCTGCGAATGACGACAACTTAGGACTGAAATTAAATACTTTTGTTGATAGAAATGTACAAGTGAGACCGAAAAGAGACCAAATTGAGTTATTCAATCCAAAGTGCACTGTCTCTGTCCCTGAAGATGAAACTGCGAAGAATAGAAGTGATAAAAATGAGCTTAGGAATTCAATTCCACACGAACCTTCACAAAGCAGTAGCTGTAACAACGACATAAATAAAGCTCAGAGTAAAACGATTGATGTGAATGTCAATGTAGAACAAAATCAGCCTTCTAATAGTCTAAATAGTCATATGAAACAGTCGCAATTAAATGTGCCAAAAATCAATTACCCTGAGAAAATAGTAAGTATTCTTTATTAGTTGATTTATCATTAAATTTTTAATCTGAAATTCAATTTACATTTACTCTCATTTTATATACTAAATTTTTATAAAATTTTGCTTAATGTCAAAAATCAATTACATTAGAAAATTCCAGACTTTTTTTCTCTAAGAAAAATTCTTTCTATTGGTTTGATTCTTAATAAAAGAACAAATTTTCAAAAAAAAAAAAAACGCAATTTTTGGTTGTTGTTTTTTTCTCCCAACATGTTCAAATATTAAATTTATTTGTAGACATAATATTAAAAATAGTATTGCTCTATTTTTTTTTTTTTTTTTTTCTTTTATGAATACTTACTCTCTTATATTTGTTATCTTTTAGGTTTTTTTTTATTTTATTTTGATTGGGATTCATTAATACTTTGCCCATACAATTATTTTAAAATGTGTTTATGATTATGATAAATGGAATAATTAAATAATAAAAAAAATAGTTGAATATTTCATATAAGCCTAATTTGTCATTTTATCTAATAAACTATTTCATGAATTATTTCATTTATTTAATATTATACATGTTACACAACATAAATATGCACTTACTTGATTTACTGTTAAAGCAGTTACTGTATTTGCTAGTGGATGTATTATTGAAGAATACCTCCTTAACAATTAATTTTAACATTTGTTCTCAGAATTTTTGAAGAAATACAAATTTTTTTTTATGAAAGAGTTGGAAGTCAGATTTTTATACTAACTACCTGTTACTTCAAAAATGCCCAACTCCATTTTTTTCTAAAATAATTTTTACAGTAGACAAAAACACACTGGTCAACACTTTTATTAAATGGATGATTGTTGTTGTTTTGTATGTTCTTTTTGCTGCGCTAAAGCCAAATCACAAAAGTTGCCCACCAAGCACAGATGTTTTTTTTTAATTTGAAATATATTAAAAAATATATTTCACATATAATAAAATATCTTGATGTAACTATATTTGCTTGTGTTTTCATTAAAAAGAAGAATGTTGTTAACAATATATTATGATATAGATTTCAATAAAGATATCCAATATATACCAAAAATGTCAAAACAAGTCTAGTGAACTTAATAATATTGATGCTATGTTTACATGAATTGCTTCCATTTAGTTTAGATGTGCTTGTAAAATTAGAAATGTGTTTATATTAATTTATAGTAAACTTCTCATCTTTACTTTGCATCCAAGTGTTTATTTTTGTATGAACAAATTCCTTAAAATGCTGTGAGATTGTGAAAAACATCCAAACAATGTGTGTTATGTGTGTGTAAATCAACTTGAAAATCACAAAGGAGGAATATTACTCCCTTGATAAAAAAAAAACATATGAACCTTATTTTGGGTGTCAAATTGGTGATCAATGCAAACCTTGGGACCCTTCATATTTGCTGTACTTCTTTTGTAACATTACTTAGTAGTTAATGGAAAATTGTGACATATGTCATTTGCAATTCCAATGGTATGGAATGAGCCATGCCATTGAAATTGCAGACTGTTATTTTTGCATTGCAAAAATTGCTGGCACATTAAGCAAAACCAAGAAAGCCATTAAATATCAAAACTTCCCGTCAGTTATGATGCCTGCTTCTCACAGCAACGAGCTTCCAATCCCAACATCACCTGAAAATTTGAGTTAACATTCAGAAAATTTTGGTAATGACAATTTCTAATTAATTCTAAAAAAGGTGACTAAAAACCCAGATTTTGGTGAAATGCCTGCAGAACTTCATAGAATCAATCAGTTTGAACTCATTATCTAGTTTGTTCTAGTAGTTTGCGATTTAAACTTGCCATAAGAATTGGGCAAAAATTGTTGGCATCCAGATTAAAGGATTATAATCTCTTTGAGAAGGGAATTACAATTTTTCCTATCATCAACAGGAATAAAGTTGTTCTCAACAGAAAGTAATTTAGTGTATTATACGGGTGTTGATTTATTACTGAATTAGAAAATCAGCATGGTCCTAAGGAATGGTGTTTTAAAATCAGTTTTAAAGCCATGCTTCTTAATTTTGGAAATAAAAAAAAAACATAAATTCCTCTTGCAATGCAACCCATATGAAACAAACATGTCACAACATGAAGATTTTACTGTAAAAGCTATGATACTAACAGCATTCTTGGAATAATAAGCAGCAATTTGAAAGCTACAGTACATTTGGATACTAACTTTTGTTGTTTTCTATGTTAGTGGTATACCAGAGGTCACAAAAATAATTTTGTAAAGAAGTAGTCATCTAAAAAAAAAAATCTTACAGCTGTACAAAAATATGTTACTTTCAATCACTTGTAAATGCTCAATATGTACATCTTCTTCCCTTGCACATTTAATAAGGATTGATGAAAAATTTTGTTCATGGATAAAGTCATGTAGATTTACTGTATGTTTAATACAGTAAATCTGCATGACAAAATTGGAATGCAAGTTCTTTGCTCAATTAATTCAGACATTTCAAAAATTGCCGAAATCAGTTTTAGTGTCTCAAAAACCAAGCGTAACTCTAGCACTAATGAATATTTTGACATCAAATTTCACACAGATGTCAAGGACAGTGCCAGCAAAATTGCCGTAATCACCCCTGACTCAACTAAATTTCTTTAAATCTATATTTTATGAATACAGACTATAATGATAAAATATATTATTAGTGACTATAACTCCACTTTAATAATAATATACTTTTGATTGAAATTAAATATATTTCAAGTAAGAATTTGAATTGATTTGTTAAAAATGTCAAAGTAGCTTTTTTTTTTTTTTTTTTTTTTTTTTTTTTAAGGAATTTTATGTGCTTTATGATGTAAAAAAATTTTCTTTGTAAGAAAGAAAAGAAGCATGTATAATGTATTTTCGTTTCTTACAGTAATAACTAAGCAGTCATAAAAATTTACAAAAGAGAAATACTTTAACGAAAATTATCCAAAAAAATTATTGTTAGGTAACTGTTTTTATTTTAATATATTAAATATAAATTTAATAATTTTTTCAGGTATTTTGCTTGGATATGTCATCAGATATGGAGCAAGTACCTTTTAGACTTGGTGATGGGTAAGATTTTATGTTGATAAATTTTGGGAACTTTTTTTTTTTTTCACAATTTAATTTTAAAATAACTATTATATTTCAGTTTTTAATTAAATGCAGTTATTTTTAATTTAATATTAATTATAGTTTTCTAAATATACCTATATATTATATTTTCTAAAGGCACAAAAAGAATTAAAATATATTACACTAATTGAGGGTTTTGTCACTAAACTATGTAAGTATGTTAATTTTGCAAAAGAATCTTAGTTTCAAAGATATGTAAAATTATAAAGAACACTAGTTTTTCTTATATATTATTCCTAGGATAATTGTATTATTTTATAGTTTATTTGTAATTGTATTGTTCAAAAAATAGATTTTATAATCTCTGCTTTGGTTCAGAAATTCACAGTTCAAGGCAGACAATTAAAATCATTTTAATGAAAATTTAAAAATCAGTTCAGCTGGGTTTTTATATAATGCAAATCATAAATTTGAATTAATCCATGAGTTCACATAATGAGATTTATAGTATTCAATTTCTTGATTGACCAGATGAATCAAAATTAAATTATTTGAAATTTATTAAAAGGTTGTTTTCCAAAATGGAAAAGCAATTACAATATCTTTTACAATTTACCAGCAAATGGAGTTATGGTTCTTAATATGCCAATGTTCACTGTTCAAAATCCCAACACCAAAAAAAGATTTGTGATTGATAATTGAAATTTGGGTGGCATGTTTACATATCTGGTAGATGGCATTTATTCAAATTCACACTCGACAAATAAGAGTGGATCTTGCAACCGGATTATGAACATCAAAATCATGTTTGATTTAAATATGCCATGTAAATTTTTATGAACGTTAAGTTATCTTCCAGATTAGGCTAGATTTGAATCAAGAATACTTTAGTAGAGGCAAAAGACGATATCAGCAGCTTACTGAGTTTCAATGAGGCCATTTAACAGGGCTGGGAGAATAGTCGATTTTCTTTTGTGATATTGCAGAAAAACTTGACAGAGATGTATCCACTGTATATGAATATTGACAGCAGTGGTCACAGGAAGGTGCTGTTTTAAGAATATCATTTTCTGGCTTTATACATACAATTACTGTGAGGTGCAGCTGCTGTTTGGCTGTAGTGCATTTTACTGCATCTGCAGCATATTTGAATTTCTGTTAGCACCAGAGTGATACAGCGAATGGTAAGTTGATTAATTGATGGACAGCTGCAAGGCAGATGCCATGTAGTGTTCATATCACTAACTCCAAATCACCATCAGCCACCTCATTCGTGTCAAGCTAGAACTTATTGGAGGGCAGAGGAGAGAACAGTTGGGTTTTTAGATGAGTCCTTTCTGTCTTGGTGCCAGTAATGGCTGTATGGTTCCTCCTTTTAACCATCTGTTTGAATCATAGACACACTGGACCTACACCAAGGGTTATGGTCTCGAGCAATTTCCTATGACAGCAGGAGCATTCTTATCAGTATTCCCACGTCACTTGAGAAATTGAAATTTATTCATCACGCTGGGGATTAAACCTGTTATGTTACCTATTTTTAAACTTTTCCCAAAGGGGAGCACATAATAACATATGTCCCTGTATTGCATCCTCATGTTGAAATTTCATTTTCCTTCTATGTATTTCATGAGTTACTAACTTAATTAATATTTACAACTTATATTAATAAATAACAATTCAATGTAAATATATATTTACTAAACACTGTGTGTGTTATTTTACTCCTATTATTGAATTTTTTTTTTTTTTTATTTCTTTAAATAATCTTAATGCAATATTATTAAAATGTAGATTTCCATTAAAATGCAGATTTCCATTAAAATTCATATTTTTTATTTTATAGGAAATAAGATATTTTTTTAAAAAATAAAATTCATTTAAAGTAATTTTTCATTTTGAAAAAGTATCCTGGTAAATTTGTTATACACACAGTGTGCAGCAGAAAGTGCATAATTGGCTTTTATTTCTGCAACCATTGGTTAGAGACATATAATTTCAATTACAAAAATATTTCAGTTGATGTAAATAAATGTTGTAGCATTTTTAAATTTAAAAAATAGAATTAGTAGAAAAAAAATCAAATTTTCTATAACGCTACAGCTACATTTAGTAAAAATTTACACTTGTGCCTAATAAAAAACTTAACAATAGTTTCACTTAGTGTGGCACAAATTGACCAAAATATTTAATTTCTAGATTTGATATTTTTCAGCATTCATTAAGAGATTGGTTAAAGAATTAAAACAATTTGAGATTGAAATCAGAGTATAATACTCTTTTTTTTTACAATGAAAGGGGAATTTTCTTACCATTAACCATTTTGTAATTTCTATAAAATATGTCTTTTAAATTTAAAAATGCCATGACATGAATTTTGGCCTCATTTGAACATTTTTTAACAGGAAATATGTCTGTGGAAATAAAAACCTGGTGTGAACTTTATGTTGTTCCTTGTATGTTGCAATTTCAATATTGTATATGTGTCGATATATTTGAAACGCATTAAACAATGAAGCCATTATATCCAATTGTTAGTAGCTTTAATAAAACCTTAGCATGCCTGAAAAATGTCTGTTTAATTTTATTTGTAACCTTTAATTGTATTATTTTATTTTATCAACATTCACTTGTGCTAATTACAATAATTAATAGCATATTTTCTATTAAAAAAAATTTAGCATTTGAATACACTTTTTGATTTCACTCCTTCTAACTGTTAAATATTTAATTGTGAAATCGTGTCATTTAAATATCTTGCATTTTTTATTTATTTTTTAGTTGATATGTTCTAGAATAAAACTATTTCCATTAAATGTTTTGTTAAATTTTTAATATTTCAGATATAAAGTAATTGTTTTATTCATTTAATAATTTTTAGGTCTCAACATACTCCTCTCAGTATGGTTAAACGAACTATTGAATTATTTGTAGAAAACAAACACTTCATCAATAGAAAACATGAATTTTCTTTGATGGTTCTGTATGAAAATGCAACATGGGTAAGTTTCTTAATGCAATATTTCAACAATAATTTTTTTCACATAACAAGCATCATTTATATTAATTTTTAAAGAAATTCTTTAATTGTTCCTTTTTAGTCAATAATTATTCTTTAATTTGTTTTCATGCAATTTTATTGTATAGAGATATTAAGAATCATATATATTTTAATTGTTGCAGCTTATCTTAAAAACCCTTTCATTTTTTTTTTTATTTGTCCTGGATAATAAAATTCAGTTCATAAAACAATATCTAAATATTGATTATTTATCTGTTTTTAACATATGTATAGAAACAATATTTAAAATTATATAAATCTCTCTTTTAAAAAATTAATCCATTCCCCCTTCCTGTATTATAAAAATAAAGCAGTGTTCATATACAACATGCTACTTTTTAATTTTAATTATATACTTTTACTAAATGGGTGCAGAAGATCTACCTCCCGTGGTGCAGCTGGTAACACTTTTTAGTGGCTAAAAGATCTGCAACTTGGCATTATTGTTAGATTAATGAACTCTGTTTCAGCATGTTTTGTTGTTGTTGTATGTTTTTTTTTTTTTTTCTCGTTGTTCTTTTTTGCTGTAACTGTTCATAATCTGCCATTGGAAATAAAAAAACTTTTACTAAATAAAATGTATACCATTTATGTTCCTTAGATTTTTTAATACTCATGACACAATACTAACTTTTCAGTTTTCATAGTGTATTTTAAGTAGTAATAAATAGTGAAAATATTTTGCTACTGTTTTCTAAAATTATCTTTTGCTTTATTTTTATTTATTGTACTGTACATTTTTACAGGTTAGAGAATTCACGAATGATCCAAAAGAACTTATTGAATCTTTGCAAGATTTAAATGAGACCCAAGATTGTGCTACCTGTGGTATCCTTTTTCTGAATTAATACCTTCAAGAGAAATTCTTAGTAACTAAATAATATATTGCAATTAATATTTTTATTTATTTAAAAATATCAGCATGAGATCAATTACTTTTATTATATTTTATTTTAGGTAATTTTTTATACCATGAAAAAATTATCTATATAGTTTAGAAAAGAATAAGTAATATTCTTATGATTTAACTATTAGATGAATCTGGCATTCAAATAAAAAGTGATTTTTTTACATCTTGTTTTAATCTATAATCTATTTACATAATTATTTTAAAATAATGATATCTAATAGAACTTAATAATTTCTAATGGTATATAATTTTTTATAATCTGTGAATGATGTGTTTTTTTATTTTTGTAGCATATTTTTTTGCAATTTTCTTAACATTTGTATTAGATTTGGCATCTATTGTTACATTAGTGTAAGTTGGATTTTTAAATAATTATTAATAAATAAAAATGTTTATTTTTATTTTTCTTACTTTAAGGTAAAAAATTTTCATTAAAAAGTTTTGTTGTTTACTGGTATCAACTAATTTATACCTTTTTCTTTTTTTTTTTTTTTTTTTTTTTTTAGAACTGACAAGTATGAAATGCGCATCCCTCGCAAGCTGTCCTTATTACCATATGTGTTTAGAGTTATCCTAATCTATGGTCGATCTAGATGTATGATTCATTTTTCTAATGAAGAGGTAATATTTGGACTTTTTCATTAAAAATATTCTGTAATTTGTAAATGATTGTAATTTTTTTTTTTTCAACTTTTAGGTTAATTATCTTTACATTAAAGAAAACTGTAGCAAAATAATTTATTTAATTATTGTTATTTCAAAAATTATTTATTAGTAAAATATTAAATAATTTTGAAGTGAAATGAATTAAAGTTACCATTTGTACTGGTGTTAAGCATAGCATTGATATTTTATAATGCATTAATCTTATAACTACAAAAAGTTTTAAATTACAAAGCAGAGTCAAAAGTTTTTAAAGCTCTAAAAGGAGCTGCTTCCTACATACACACGCATATTACATATTAAATGTTTTTCAGTATTATAAATTGTATATTGACTAATCATAAACAATATGAAAAAAAGTCTGAATTCACCTAACTGTACCATATATCTATAAATCAGTAGTTTCATATTTTTAATTAAAAATTATACTTTATTGAAAAGCATTAGATGAACATGCTAAAAGAAATGGAACAAATGCAAAAAATTGCTCTTGCCTCTTCAATTTTTTTATTTAACTTCTTAAATTCTTATAGCATAACCATTAGATAAAATTGAATAAAATAAAGAAAACATGCAAAGTTTTTATATCTTATAATCCATTTACATAATATCATTTATCTAATTTACTGATGAGTAAATTTTATTTATGCGAAATAAATTAAATATTTCTAATATTTAATGTTTTTTTAAATAGTAATGAAATGTATGTAAAATTTTAATGGATAATTTTCACTAGTTTAGCTTTTTTATTTTTGTTCTATATATTTTTTATTATAATTTCAGGCTCGAGATTTTCTTATTAATTATCCTTTCTTCATTTTGGATATAATATATATTCATGAACCTCCTACCAGTGAAAATAAATGTCAAGTAAGAATTGATGAATTATTTTCCTTACCTGTTACATTTTCTTCTAAAGTTTTATTGATATTGATAATTGATAATTATTGAGTATTATTGCATTAATTAATTTCATTTAGTACATGAATTTCAATTATTACATTTTCATGTAATTATTAATATGACAATAATAAACCATTTATAAACCTATTATTAAAATTTTTATACCTGTTTCTTTTCTGCACTGATTTCCAAATACTAGAAAAGTAAAGACTGCTCTACTTTTTTTTTTGCCCTTTCAAGATAATCTCCTCCAGCTATTCTGTTGAGGCAAAAATTCTGATTATATCCAATGTGAAAATTCTCAAACCATTTTTTATATATATATATTTGTTTGGAAATATATACACTTTTCTCTCTGCCTCTACATTTCAGTTTCATGAGTTACATGTTTTTATGTTTATTTTCTTATTTGATAACTTTTATTAGCTTGAAACAATGGAGGGAACCCTTATTAGGATCCATTTACCCCTTTTTTCTTTTTTTCTTTTTTTCTGTCAGATTAATCAAATATATTAAAAACAGCAACTTTTCTTTTTTTATCTTTACAGAAGAATTCTTTCATTGTTCTTCTAATATCCACATAGCAAAAGCTAATTAACTATTATTTTTTAAACTATTTTTTAAATTTTCTATAGCTTTACATAATTTACCATTGCTTTCTAACTTTTTTTTTTTTTTTTTTCCCCCTTCATCTAAATTTGTTCTTAGTTTACATACTGAAAGAATACATCATTTCGAGAGTAACCCTTTATATGTTTCAGAATAACATAAAAGTTATTTTGATTATTCATTCGTAACAACTTTATAGTTGCTTTTGTATTATATATATTTATCTAAAATTTTCTAATATTTTTAAAATTAATAAAAGCTTTAACAGTTCTATGAAGAGTATCTTATTAAATTTAGTTGAAAAAGCATTTAGAAAATAACTTATTTTTATAACTTTCATTATCTGAAGAAAGCTTTTTGAAGATTATATGAATTTTCATTAGATTTTACTGTATAATTTATTTTTGGCATACTAAACTTTTTTGTTTATTCTTGTTTAATTATTTATATTGGCAATTATGAAGAATATTAGTCTTATAATGACAAATATTTATTGAAAACTGGGTTGCTTTACATCTCCACTCTTATGTTGTGAAATTTTATTACTAATACTTCCTGACATTTAAATTATAGAAATAATGCTACAATGTATATAATTATTTATGTATAAAATTTTTGACTTTTTGTGTATGTGTGTAAAATAATATAGTAGAAATAATGAGTGATATATTAAAAATATGCTCCTAATTCTTCCATTGTCTTTTTTTTTTTTTAGGAGATTTTTGAAGCCTTGTGTGATTTAGATGAGCATGATAAATCGTACATTTATGAAGTAACGCGTAATACCACTAAACTACACAATTCTATGGCTAAACTGTTAACACACCCAATACAGCGATGTGCTCAAAAGGATACGTCATATTCAATAAAACACCCGTTTTCACATGACATGGAGTAAACTTATTGTAAAAATGTATAATCCTTTCTCTAAAATTATTTTTCAACTTTTATGTGATAATAAAACTTGCTTTGTTGTAAATGGCAGTAATTTTTGTTATATAACAATTTTGTAAATCGTTTGGGGGGGATATGTAAATTGCTTTCCAAAATCATTATCTTAGTTTTAAAATTTCTTATTTCATTGTTTTTAAAATATAAACATTTTTCCTGGTAAAAATAGGCTCTATTACTAAAAAACATTTTATTTAAAGTGATAATTTTTTGTGTTAGTAGAAATATGCTAGTTAGAAATAAAGATTATTTCTGCTTTTAATTAAGACAATATGCTATAAAAGAAGATTAATATTTGGTTTTCATGATTTTCAATATTAGTATAAATGTCAATATTCCCAAATAATCTTTTGTTGTAATCTTTGTTTAATATTTATTTTTAAAAGTAAAGGAAAGTACAATTTTTATATATCATATATAATTTGATTTATTCTTAGTTTTAAGTAACTCAAATTTTTTTTTTTTATTTTCGAGTATTAGAAAATGTTAGTCTAAAGATAAAATAACTTAATGATACCTGAATATAATTAATTTGCAGACAGATATTTTTCACTACAGATATAATTCATTACAAATTCAATTTTAAGTATAACTTTTAACTGGACTATAAAGAATATGCAAAAAAAAACCCGATATGTTTAGTTAGTTTTAAATTATGTAGAATAAATTCATAGGGCAACAATCTTTTCAATTAATCTATTTCATTTAAGGAATTATCTAATCTGAATATTATCATTAAGAAAGTTGGCATCCTGTAATTAACAAAAAGTTTGGCCAGAACAATTTGATATCAACTATTTAATTTTCCAATGATTTGATATGAACTGGATATTCCCATTTAAATGGTTTGTGCATCAGTCTTTTGCACTATGCAAGAATTATCTGTTATAATTGTATGCCTAATCGAGTATTATTGTATGTGTAACTCAGCTCTCTGTATTTTCTTCTTTTTTCTCCCCTTTTCTAAAAGTACTTTTAAAATTTGATTAATGATATAGATATATTTAGTTAAGAATAAAAAAAAAAGTTGCTTTTTTTTTTTTATATTAAAAATAAAAGAGCTGGGGAAAAAAATAATACTGCCAGAGATTATATGTATCTTACTTAATGAAAATAACTAAATTGTAGAATATTTTATTGCATTTTTTTGGTCTTATAATTTGTTACTTTACTAATGATGTACATAATAAATATGAAATTATGTTGTTTTCATTTATTTTATTATTATTTAAAATTTTAGTTTGCTTTTCCTCAACTTTTTATTATTAGTGATGAAAATGTATTTAAAATGCTAAGTTCATTATTATTTATTTAAATAATAAATTTCTTAAAATCAATTTTTTTCCTTCATTCCATTTGTGAGAAAAATATAATTTTTTTTTTTTTTAAATATATCTAATTAAAGTTCATCAAATCCCATATAAAATTGTGATAAACTTTCCAAGCATCATTAAAACAATTTGAATAAAAGTTATTGAAGTAATGTAAATTTTATAGTTCAAAATATTTTTATTTAAATGTTTTGCTTGAAAACAATATTTAAAAAAGAAATACTTAATGTGCATTTAAATAAAGTAGATATAAACATATTGCTTTTAAAATAGAAAGAAAATTTAATGTTTACAGGCTACCATATTTTCTTAAGATAAGCAACTTTATTGTTTATTCAGATAAATTATACATTTAACAGATGAAATACTGTGTATAAAAATAGAATGATCATTATAATTCAATTGAAAGTATTATTTATTCTGTTTTGAATTTTTAACAATGTTAATTGGAGTAATATAAAACATATAACCCTTGGAAGCACAGCATTGTGGTGGAAAAAGAAAAAGGTAGAATATGATTAAGAACCTAATTCAACTGTATAAGCAAGACAGGTGACATTAACTATCGTCTGGATGAATTTAACTGGGGAGGCTAGTAGGAGATTGCATTGTGAGTTTAGGAGAAGTATTGGGAATTGCTCACAGAATTTTTTTACTAGTGCTTAAAATGGTTGGAACTACTATTCATTAGGTTAACAGAGATAGTTCAAAACAACTACACTGTTATGATTATTAAATGATTTTTAAGATGCAGCGAGACTTTCAATGTTTGTAAACACAATTCACTTCCAAAGGACATAGGCATGCTATCGCTTTTTGTGACCAGATAACTGACAGAGAGGGGTTCGAAACTTGAAGGTTACCTCCCATTAACATCAACTCATTGGTAATAACATTTACATTCATGTAGCAAACCTGAGCAGTTGAGTTCATGACTCTTCTCAGATGAGAGCAAAATTAGTTTAGCAGTAGCAGAGATTCTGGATCCAAACCTTATGGAGGGAGGTTTGAACAAGTGATCACACATTCAACAGGAATGAAAGGTATTGGTTTGATGTTTTGGGACAATCGTATAAATACTGCTGATTACTTTTGTAGATATGCCCTCTTTTTTAATTTGTATTTTTTCAAAAAAGGAGTCAGACCAGGCTAGTTATTATGGATGACAAAGCCATGTAACATCATACAGTTGCTATAGTAGAGTTATTAGAAGATGAAGATATTTGGCTTATAGATTGGACCCCACGTTCACCAGAATTTATTGACCATGTGTGGGATGTTCTAAGGTAATGTGTTTGAAACTCGGCCAATGGATAATGGATTCTTTTCGAAGTAATCAACGTCCATGGCTATTGACCAGACTAGAAATTTTAGCTAAGCAGACTTGGGAGAGAACATGTCGAGTCTTTGCAAATTGATAACTTCGCCTACTAGGGGCTTTTATTGGAAATGGTCTTGGGTTCTTAGGGGGATTGTGAAACAGTCCACTTTATTTGTTTGGAGTAACGTTGCTAACTTATTTTGAATGCCGTGCCTGTCAATAGCTGAAAAGCATTTTAGGAAGTCTTTGGTGAGATTCATATGCATGTCATTTTTGATTTATAGCTTAAAGTAGTTCTTTTTTGTTGTTAGGACGGCGAACCATAACTGGTGATAATCTGGGTACAATTTGGACTGTTTCTTCAATTTGCATAGATGGGTTGTCGACTTCTAGAGATTGAAACTGGTTTTCAGTGAGGATTTTCGCTGGAGGGGGTCTTGATCCGGCTTTTTGCAAGTCGCTTAGAGGTTTGGTGAAAGATGTGCCATCTTCGTTTTTGTATACTAACTTAGAATTGCACAAGTCTATGTCGTTGTTGAACAATTTTCAAATTCCGTATATGTTCTATAAATGGTGAGAGATGAGTTAGTAAATTCTGTAAGTACATTTTTTTCTTCTGACATCTTGAACTGGATGCAAATTTTCCGTTCGCTGGCTAACCAGTTTTCCTTCCCAGGCTGCCTGTTTACTTTGAACAATTTTCTGTCATAGATCAAATTCTTAGAAAGCATTAATTGAAATGATCTTTTGTTTTTCATCCGTGAAGAAAATCCTCATCGATTTCTATTGAAAGATCGTTCAATGAAGTTTCTTTTCTTTTGGATTGTTCGCTACGCGAATCCGAAGCACTTTCAAGTTTCCACACCTTCCTTTCGCCATAAAATATTTCCTCCCTTCTTTCTTTCTCAGTTCTGAGAATTTAAAAGTTCCTCCTTAAGTCGAGTTCAGGAGGACCGCACTAGCCCGGCTAATAGATAGTGTGAGGGATAACACAATATTAAGAACAACAAAAAATAACCGGTCTTAACTACGTGTCTGATTAGTAAGTAACCATTGTGTGAAGTCAAATGTTGCCGTCAAAGGCTTCATCGGTGCTATTCATCAGTTGAAGGCACTGACAGAAGGATGGACAGTTATGCCTCAAGAACTCTTGGGCAGACTATACCGGTTATGCATCGAGACTACTATACCGAGCTAGGCAAGAATATTCGCATTGAAAATCGTTTGCTCCTGCTCTTCACATTTGCGCAGCAATATTTTTTATTGTTGTCGAAATTTTTGTTTAATAAAACCCAATGTTTCCGCTTACATTTGGGTGTTAGTGAATGTTATTCATCTTCGTCATATTCACCACTGCTGCTCAATGTTACATTCCGAAACTTGTTTTGTACTTAATATTTGCAAATAATGTTTAGATTGGATGTATTCTTTAAATTTCTACAGGTTTTATAAAAAAAGTTATTGGAGTTGCATATATGCATTTTAATTTCACTGAAATTTTTACGAATAAATTCACATTCTTTAAAAATTTCTTTTGTTTCAAAATCAAAATATTTCTATTCGCTGTCCTAATTTTCTATCACGATGTTTTTATCATTATTCTTAATGGTATAATGTTTTAGGCCTCGTATCCTCGACTGTTAATGAACAAAAAGAAAGTTTTCGAAACGGTTTTTCATTTTCGTCACCATTGTGCTATCATTTTTTCCTCGAGTGATTTATAACCAAAGCCTTTTTCCACAAAGATATGTTGTCAAATTACATTGATGTTTACCAGCGAATGATCACTATCATTATCATTGACGAATGTCACTGTTTCGAGCAGAAGATATTTAGCAGATAATGTTTTAATGTTGTTCAGGTAGAAAATGTTAATACAAGAGATCAAATTATTGATATTAATACCCAATGGGGTTACTACGAGCGATCAATTGCTGCTATGCGATTGATGTGTAAGTATCAAATTCAGTTTACGAAACCATGCAATACATAAGTATATATTTTGAAGAGAAACAGTTATTCATGTTTAAAACAAAAATTTGGTGGAAATCTAGAATCCTGTATCCTTTCTGCCAAATCAATCGCCTGACTGCCAAGTCACCAACCATAATAAATTCAGCAAGTATTTTCGCTGTATAACGATATTAAGCCAAAATCTATCACTAGGTTTCCAAGTCGATAAGTAAAAAAATAAAATTACTGCCGAAGTTGTCATTGCAAAACGCTATTTCGCCAAAATCCGTAGCTATTACGCCATCTTAAGTTGACAAATGGCTATTACATCAAATTATATTCTTTAAATTTCTCTTACGCCAAACTATATGGCTTTAATGCCAAATTTTATTACTATTATGCCAAAAATTTAAGTATCATAACCCTAAAGAAATTGGTGAAATATTCGGGTTGCAAGATTGGCGACTTCCTCAGGGGTACAGTATTCTAGATTTCAACCAAGAATTTTACATTTAAATTCTGGTTCTGGCTGGCTGGATGATGACAATGACTGGACTGATTTTGAATAAAAATCTTCTCTAATACTGGAAGGCAAAAAAAATAGGTTTCTGAATATTTTTAGCCGTTAATGCAATTAAATCCTTTTTGTATTAAAAACGTATACATTTTTTTAATGACAAATTCGTCCCTAATATGCTTTTATTTGAAACTTTTTTCTTAACACTTATCAGAAATCACATCAAGGCAACTCGATTAATGTCTTTTTAATAAAATATAAAAAATGAGATAGTAATCTGTTATCAATCATTTATTTATTACGGAGAGAGATATAAAGTTAGTGAGAGAATAGGAATAGATAGAGTTATAGATAAAGAATCTTAGAGTTTACCATGTTATTTCTCTGGATATCTAATTTTTATTACAAATGCTTTAATTTTGTAATTAAAGAAAATTCATCATCCAATGACAAACTTTTTGAGAATATTAAGTTTCTTAAATTTTTACTTTTGTTGTGTTTTATTCAAAATAGACTTATATTTGTCTTTTAAAAAAATACTTCGTCCCTTCGTTTTCAATAACTTCTTGCCCTTGAGGTTCACCCCTCTCCAATTTCAAAAAAATTGACTCATTGTATCTGATAAAAAACTATTATTATATTTACTGGCAAACAGAAGTTCCAAAGACTATCCAAAAAAATTTTTCTATACTCATCATTAAGTATCTTAAAAATCTTTATTTACATAACAGTTTTACTTATTTCCAATTTTTTTTTTTAATTTCTTGCTTTACTAAAGTGTTTGTATCATGCTTTTGCGATTAACATAAGTGTAAGAAAAATGCCGGCAATCATAAGTAGACTAAATCCAAAACCAAGAAGAAATACTCCAATGTCATCAGCTTGAAGTTCATATTTCAGAGCTATTGTGACAACCTTCTTTTTGAGTAGTGCAAACTTTCCATTACTATGCCTAGAGGAATCATAAAGAAACTGAAAATGAGGCAACTGCAAAAGTACTAGCATATCATTTTTATCCTCTTTATAGAATACTGGCATGTGGCTTCATAAATTTATATTCGATAAAAAAAGAATCTATTAAAAATGTCACATTCTTTGCACAAACTTTTTACTGCATTCGATAATACATTCAGTGAGTCTGTAATTATGTGAGCCAATAATATTTGTTAAACATCCCATAAACAGTTTGGTTTTTGATATTTTACGTAGACATTTCTTTGTTTTGACAAATTTGTCTCTCCAATCTGCTTTTTTCATCAGTTTAGTTCAATTTAATTATCTTTGTTGAGTCACATGTAAATTGAATTATATTAATGTAATTTTTATATAATATGGTTTTAATAACAATTATGCTACGGCAGTATATTTGAAATTCGTATGGCATGAATGCAAAGCAAAATTTTCTATCATTTCTCCTGTCAGAAGCTGTACCATTAAAAAAAAAAAAAATTAATTTGCATGACAATTCTGAACATATAATATGTTGTGATCATTACTTAGTAAAAAAATACTAGTAATAATATTTAGTATAAAATACTAACACTAATATAATAGACAAAATATTGTGTTTAATACTTTTAAAACAATACATACTATCAGGTATAAACCAGTGTTTACCAATTTAGTTTATAACATAAAATACACTCATGTCCATAAATTAAGGATAATGAAGTTCAGGCAAAGAAAGAGACAGAAGCAAAACAAATTTGACTTATTTGTAAAGTCTATTTATTAAACAAAAGGTAAAGAGTAAAAAAAGATGCTATATGTTTAACACAATTAATAAAAATTGCGATTTTTACTCCCTGGAGCAAATTTCAAAAAAGAACCTATTTACAAAAACAGTATAACATGGTTAGTATGTTGGTTAATATGGAGTATGTCTCCCGGACGATACAATACAGGCCTTACAACGCCTAGGCATGCTGAGTATCAAATTATCAATTTGATCTTGGGGAATATTACACCACTCATCAAGCAATGCCCTCCGAAGTTCCGGTTGACAGGTGGGGAAGGGGTTGACGGGCTGCAATTCGTCGGCCTAGCATATCCCACACATGCTTGGATTCAAGTCCGGTGAGTATGCTGGCCAATCCATACGGGTGATATCCTCCAATTGAAGGCATCCGTCTACAATGTTTGCACGGTAAGGACGGGCGTTGTCATCCATAAACAGAAATTAAGCACCCATGGCACCCGAAACAAACGTACATGTTGTTCCAGAAGGACATCCTGATAGATGTGGCCTGTCATCGTTACACTCTGAACATTCAGGTCACTTCTGGAACCAAGAATAATTCCTCCCCAAACGAACCATCCTGCACCACCGTAACGGTGTCGTTCAAGTGTTCTCTTGGTGGTAACGGGTGCCTGGCACTCTCCATATGAAAGTCTGGCGAGAATCAGACTGCAAACTAAACCTGACTCGTCGGAAAACATCACACAAGACCACTGTTGCGGTGTCCACAATGCATGCTCTCTACTCCAGGTTAATCGCAGGCGACAGTGAGTTGCGATAAGTGGAACACATCTGACAGGCCTACGATCATATAGACCAATGTGCCCTAAGCGTCTGTACACGGTCTGCCTTGAAACTGTCGTACCAGTAGCTGAAGAGAGCTGACGAGACAGGTCTGATGCTGTGCTCCGTCTGTTTCTTTTGGCAGTAACTGCTAAATACCGGTCCTCATTCGGCATTGTAACTCGGGGGCGACCTGTGCTGTAACATCTACTCACATTACCATCGTCTTGGAATCGTTGCCAAAGCCTGGAGATGACAGTCTGGGCGATTCAAGTTCCTCGGATACTTCTAGCTGGGTACGTCCACATTCCAGTCGTCCGATAATTCTACCACGTAAAAAATCATCCAAATGTTTCCTTTGTGTCATAACTATGCGGTTATTGCACTGAAAGGCTTTTAAAGCGCTTGTGAACAATTTTTACTTCTTTTCCACCATCCCTTATATACCCCTCTCTTACACTCTCGTCATTGTGACGTACTATCCGCGTCATCTGGTGGTTTCCTGTAATTTGCATATTCTTCTTCAAGATGTGTGTGATAATTCTGCAGGTGAAATTTTTATTTTAGAGTTCAATTTCTGTGTGCTTCTGAAGTATCCTTAATTTATGGACATGAGTGTACTTTTGATATATTTTATAGTTACAAATTTATAACCATAATTAAAAATCACATTAGATAGTTCGAATTAGAGGGAAACGTATTGTGGTATTGGAAGTCCCTGTCATAATACACCAGATCAATTCTAACCAACACTACCTAATATCTGGTATGCGTTATTCCAACCCTGAGTTACGTTGCTGACCAGTTTGGGGTTGAAATACAGTGAGCAAATCTAAAAAAGGGAAGTAATAGGCACAAACCAAGTAGTTGATTGATCTTTGGTTGTCACTTCCGTTCATCGCCATCCATATCGAGCTATTACGCATGTGACTTATCCTTTGTTCTTTTCTTTTCTAGTAATTCTGAAACATCTCGATTCATTCCAAAACCTTCATGATCAACATTTTTTATTTAAAATTCTTATGTTAGTAAACTTAGCTTTTTTATTATGAGTACTTAATTTGAATTGTATTTAGATATCATTTTAATGCCACCATTCCTTATATACCCCTCTCTTACACTCTTGTCATTGTGACGTACTATCCGCGCCATCTGGTGGTTTCCTGTAATTTGCATATTCTTCTTCACGATGTGTGTGATAATTCTACAGGTGAAATTTTTATTTTAGAGTTTAATTTCTGTGTGATTCTGAATTATCCTTAATTTATGGACATGAGTGTAAAATCCGACGAGCTTTATCACTTAAAAGGGGATATTCATCTTTTATAGAAATGCAAAATTCTGTCAATTGCGTGCTATCAAGTGTCGCTTTTAAATTCTTATCACGAGAAAACTCCATAAGACTATTTTCTGTAGAAATACATTCAAACAGAACACTAGTAATAAATGCATCTTGAATCCATGCAAACTTATTGAAATTTTCATTTTGAAAGTATTACTCAAATCAGATAATTACTACTGTGCCCAAAAAGTAAGACCATTTTTTTTTTTTTTCAAAAACCTCTTTATTTATTCTTCCAAATTTATTTCATCGCCTACAAAGTAATCCTCTCCGGACACAATGCACTTATACCAACTTTTATTCCAACCCTCAATGCACGTTAAAAAATCATCTACAGGGGTGGCCTTTTAGAGCGCGCGACGATTCACATTGAATCTCTCTAATCGATTCAAAAAAGGTGTACCCGGAGTGGTCTTTTGAGTTTAGAGAATAGCCAGAAGTCTCACGGTGTAAATACGGTGGGTGTGAAACAATATGAGTTTCATTTTTGGTGAAAAAGTCACGAAGAATCAATGCAGTATGAGCTAGCGCATTTAGTGTTTTAGGTACCAATCGAGATTTGACGCGTTTGTGGCCCAAAATGAAATTGACCAATCCTTTTGAAATTCCAACATCATCAGCAAGGTCTCTAATTGTAAATCGATGGTTTGCAAGCACCAAATCATTAATTTTTTTGGGCGTGACTTTCGTCGGTTGAGGTTGATAGTCGACAGAGGGCTCTTCGTCTTCAACGCGTTCTCTGCCTTCTTTGAACTGTTTATACCACTTGTAAACATTTATTTCCGATATAGGAATGCTCATCGAAGGCCTTTTGCAACATTCATTCATTTGCAACATTTGCGTTTCCGCAAACAAAATTTATTGCAAGTTCTTTGCTCAATTAATTCAGACATTTCAAAAATCACGGAAATCACTTTTAGCGTCTCACAAAGCCAAGCGTAACTCAAACGCTAATGAATATTTTGACGTCAAATTTCCCACAGATGTCAAAATGGATATTCCATAAGCTTTGTGAATTTTAAAATGAAAATTGGTCTTCCTTTTTGGACACAGGGGCATATAAGTGAAATATGAGGCCAACACATGTATTACAAAAAGAGGACGACTATACTGATCTAACGATGACTATGCTACCCTATCGACCATACTACCCTATCGATGTAGGGTGATCGTTAATTAAAATGCAAATTCTTTTATGATGTTTCATACTTTTCAAGCCAGTTCTGAAAAGAAATTTAATTGTGTTTAGGATCTGAAAGGCCAAACGTGATGAGCATGTTTCAAGTTACAGTGTTTGAGAAATAAATAAACAGTGTGTGCTTTATAGCAGGGGTGGCAAACCCGCGGCCGCCTTGAATATTTTTCCTGCCTGTGAGATTTATTACGCCTTTACAAAATATATTTATTTTTAGTGGCCCAAGTAGTGAAAACCGATGCATTAAAAAATACATTATGTGTGCATCCATATATTCAAAAATTATCAGTCGAAATTATGAGCAAAATATAACTTTAATTTTTAAAATAATATTCTTGCGAATGTATGACAGATATTGCCTGTTCTATTTATGAGTTTACAATTAAGATTTCGCAGAATAATTAAATTATATTCTGCGAACTCATGATGCGCGCATCTTGAATCATCTAATTAAATAGGTTCTATGTTTCATTTTAAGTGACCTCAATGATGCAGTGTTCATCCCTACATATGCACAGTTGGTTGTTGATAGCAGAGCAAACCAGATTCTTAGTTCAAGTTGTTAGCGCTTTTTTTCAACTTACACCTGCGAATCGTTTTTCTAAAAGGAAATTGACCGAACACAAAACGCGCTCAAACATAACGGACGCTAACCTGCACAACAATTACGATGTGCAAATACCCAAATTGAGATCAATGCAAAAGCTAAGTGAAAAATGGCGAAACAAATATCGCACTAGTACAATAAATATTTTTTATTGATTTCCTTTTTTACTTCATTTATATTTATATATTTTTTTTATATTTCATATCTAGTGCTATATATTTCTTTACAATGTGCGTTTAGTATCATTATTATTATACTATTTATGTTTACATGTAAGAATAATAGTTAACATAATAATAACAACTCATTATGTTTCAATTTTTCCCTCCAAGAAATGTGTACAGTGTGTCTAAATCTAATATGGGGTTTGTGCCTCAAACAAGCTCCCCCGTGCATAGGGGAAGTCAATGCCCGATAATGTAAATATCCTGTCTGTGTGGGGTGAGATGACCGGAGAAAGAGAAAGAATGTAATACAAGAGAGTTAAGTAAGTGTATGTAAAAAAAGAGGGGAAATTGTGTGGCAAGACCACCCTCTAGTGTGATGGCTGGCAAAATAAAGGAGAAATAATTATAGTCCACGTCGTGTTTTTATTTGAGTTAAATTTGTCTGCGTGAGCTATCGAACAGGGTAATATAATTTTATGTGCGGTCTGCGGAGTTATGATGCATTCCCAAAGGAGTACGCAAAATTATTTGGGTTGACCACCCCTGATTTATAGGATACTTTATTGTGTGTGAACAAAACAGGATAGGTGTAGTCTTCCGGAGCGGGAAAGCGTTCTATCGATTTTTGTGCTTTTAGAAGTAATTGTGGTAAAAAAGGAATTATAATGCCACATCGCCCTGAAAGTTTTCTTTTCCCGGAAGGAAAGAAAAACTTTTGTTATAAACTTTTTCTTTTTTTTTTTTTTATTTTTTTTTTCATTTGTGATCTAGAGGAAAAAAAAAAAAAGAAGAAACGAGTCATTTGAATGAAGTTGTGAATTTGTATTGCTGTTTTGTTTCCGTGATCTGAATGGCGTTGACCAAACAAAAAATTCTTTTTTTTTTTTGGATTAAATATTGTGAGTCTTTGTATATTATATAGCCTTAAAATATCATTGTTGTTAAGTTTAAAAAATTATTTATTTTTTACCGTCTGCGAAAATCGTAGAAATGATAAGTTTAATCGAAATTAGTAAAATTTATCATGAAAATATTGATCTAGTTAAAAATACAATCGAATATATTTTAGAAAATTAGCATAAGAAACCTGAACAGGCGAAAAATAAAAAATTTAAATGAGCAAAAATTGGAAATCGAAAGCCTACCGAACTAAATAATGCTAAAATAATGCTCTTCTAAATAATGTCGCACTGCAATAAGGCAATAAGAATTCGAAAGAAAACAAGCATTCTAAGATATTTGGAATGAAATTGATTTCACCAAAACATATTTCACGTTAAAAAATTACTTATTTCATATATTCTTTTATCATGAAAAATTTGTTATTTTTAATGTGGAAATTATGTCCTTTAAGACCCAGGACCTAATCTATGAGATTTATTTTGATTGAATAATGACATAATTTCAGTAGAAAACGCCAATTTTTTAAACGTCCACTCAAATTTTCTACCTTTTCAGGTAAGAAGGAAATGGGCCATGCTTTGTTTCTAACATGGCTATGGTTTTTAATTTCTTAAACATAACATAAATATTAGTAATAAATATTATTTAATATTTTATTTTGTGTTTTTAAGTATCAGAATTTTAATCTCATTAAGCTAAATTCATACCATTTGTATATTATTCGAGTATTTAATTATTAGACTGCATCTCCTAATGATACGTTTCTTGTTTTTATAGTGGTTCAAGATATTAGTAACAGAATTATTGTAATTCTTAAATAATTTGTTAAGTAAATTAATTCAAAAATGTGTTGAGAATGTTACCTATTTTATTGTTTATGAAAGTGTGTCATTTCTGCGACAATTCGGCAGCTATATTTTGTAGGAGATAGATTACAAAAATTTCTTAAATTGTCTATTTTACAATTCTAGAGCCAACGAAACTTATAAACTAAATGAAATTATTTAATAAAGGAAAATGGTAAAAAAAATTACTTAATTTATATGTATTAAAAATAAGAATCTTATAAAACTTTTAAGTATTGTTTTTATAAAATATGTTACAGTTTCGATTTATATTTATTTTTATTTACAGAAGGCTTTAAACAATTCAACTTCTATTGTTTCTGATTTCTCCGAAATGGGGGTACCGCGATCTGTTTTCTGTTAAGAAAAAATAAGCGTATATTTTGGTTGATAATTCTAGTCACATTCTTCTTGATTAAGTACACAATATAATACACATTAATCATTTGCCATCTATTTATGTAAGTTTTCTAAAAATCAAGTATTAGATCCTTTTTGATTGCATATAAAATATCTTTATTATGAAGTGTTTGACGTTTGAATCCAAATGTCAGTCAGGAAATTATTTCTTATGTTAAAGCTAATTAATTTTACTGTGACAGTTTAAAGATAAGAAAAATGATATCTAAAATTTTGATCTTCGGAAGTTCCATGAAATTGTTTAATAACTTTATGTTCCTTGTTATGAAATTCATTATGTTCATTGCAGGTACATCTAAATTATTTCCTATTCTGCGCTGTGGTAATTCCTATTAAACAATTTTCTTAATAAGATCAATAGTATATATATATATTTAAAAACATTTTATGTTTTCAAAAACGAATTATTGGGTCTTTTAAATAACTGTTATTGGATATTGGATTGTCATTGTCATTTGAAAAATGTTAGTATAATTCGATTAATTTAAGTCCTGGGTACTTAGAGCATTATTTACTTTGTAACTCTATTATTAATTTAATTTTCATCACTGTTTCTGGTATAAAATTTTTTAAAGTAGTGAATCTAATCCAATATTTTAAAAATAATATTAAAGTATATTCAAATGTTTAAAGCCGTATTTGTTGGATTAAATAAATATATTATTTCCAACAAATCAAAATAATCAATGGATAGTATTATATAGTGGTATTATTTCCATGAAAATGGTATAATGACTAAAGCAAATTAAAAATATATGAAATATCTTTATGAATACTAGTTTTTATTAAGTAATTTCCAAATGATTGAAATTGAATATAATAATTTCACAATTTATTAATGATCACATTTTACTAATTGTAATAATGAGGGCTTTTTTAAAAATCATCTTATATATATATATATATATATATATATATATATATTTCAATTCCTTCTATTAGCTGACACTCTCCCTATATATATATAGCTCAAATTTTCAATCGTTAATAAAATACTTTTTATTCATCCACTCAAGTTCAAATATATTTTTGTACTTGTAGTGGATGACACTTGATGTTAATACAGTTTTTCAAATATTAATTCAGTAATTAAATTTAATTAATAAATTTTAGTTTTTTTTAGATTTAAGTTGCATATATCTACCAATAGATGGCGCCAGATAAACTTAAAAAAAATGAATGAAAATTATTTATAAAGGACTTTCTGTAATATAGTGAAATAAAAAAGTAGGAATTGACTTAAAATTTTTTTTTTTTATTTTACTTGTTTTTGGTATTATTTTTATTAATATAATTAATAGGACAATTTTAGTAAAAACATTCTTACTTGATAAGGAATTAAGTAATGCTGTTTCAGTAAATGTCTGAGAACAGAATTTCTTAAATTGTTTATTTAGAGCTTATTAAATTTTCATGAGGCTCATTACTTTTACATTATTTTTTGTTAGCATCTGTTATATAAATATTTAATTAATAAATATTAATTTTTAGGAATTAAACAAGACTGCCCTTAAATGATGACTTTTATGAAAAATTCACAATGTATAAAAATATGTGTCCATACCTGTAATGTAGAAAAGGTGGAGAACTGGAAGTTTACCTCTCATCTATAATTTATGATGAATAAAAAGTACTTATTTTGCTATAAACTCTGTCCTCCTCCCAAGTAATTTTTTATTAGAAAAGTAAAGATAAAAGATTGAACTATGGCTGAAATTGCATTTTATCGCTCTCAATATAAGTACATGAAGGGAGATGATTCTGAAATTTCACTGGAAGTGGGTGACCTTTTGGAAGTCAAAAAGCCATTCCAGTTTACCTTAGAAGGCACAGAAGAAAACCCTGAAGGTTGGATTTTAGGCAGAAATCAGAGAACAAATGAATGTGGTTATTTTCCTGGGACATTTGTTGAGTACTTGAGAACAGAATTGCTGGCCCCACCCACACCTGTGCCTCAGAGACCAGTTCCACGTCCTGAGCCTGTTACTCGAAACATTGAAGAAGTTAACGACTCTGGTTATGTTGGATCTCCAGGTATTATATTTGCTTAATTTAAAATGTACATAATTGTAAAGCATTCAACTATTTTCAAATAAATGAAATTGTTCAAATTAAAATATTTAACGGAGAGTTGTTTTAAACTTGAAATATAGTATAAATTTTTATGTTTATGCTTAATTTTGTACAATTTAATAAAAATGAAGTAAGAAAGGAATTAATGAGGAATAGGTTTTTATAGGAAGTAGTAATATTTTTTTTTTTTTTGTGTTGCTATTTCAATATTAAATCTTGAGTTTTGGTAATTTATTTTATTAAATATAAATCTTTTATTTAAATATGCTATATTTTTTACATTCTTCTACATTTAAATAAATTTTTAACTCTAAAATTCAATTTATGTTCATCTTTAATAATTATAAATTATCATATTTGTTGATCTGAGCCATGTTTTATCATTTTATATAATAATTTGTGTTGTTGCTATAACTATAGGTGCATTCATCGTTTTAAGTAAAACTTTTTTTCTATTTCTATTTTTCTGTTTTTGTAAATATTTTTTTTAGAAAATTAGTTGAATAAACTTACTAAAAAAAGGGTACTTACGTATTAACGGTACCTTGGCGACAGTTGCGCCAATTAAGAGCACACGCGCCAACCGCAGCTACAGATTTGGCGCCAATCTACACTTAAAATTTTTGTTCCAAATAATAAAATATATATGAAACACTTCATTTAAAATCAAAACGCTTTCAAAATATTTTTATTCCAAATAATAAAGATTGGCGACACTTAAAACCGCCAAGTCTGTAGCCAAGGTACCGTTAATACGTAAGTACCAAAAAAGTTTTAATCATAGACATTTTAAAAAATGTTAAAAAAGCAAAAATAATGTATGCATTTTTTTAAAACATTAATTGGGCTATCAAAAATATTTTCTATGTAATTATTATTCACTTTTATGTGAAAAAACTGAAGTTTAAGTTAAGAAAAAAATTGATTCCATAAAATTTTCTGAATTTTGCTGAAATAATTAATAATTTTGTCAACAAATAATTAATGGCAAACTATATGCAATTCACAAATTCAATTCATTAACCAATGCTTTTTATTCTTCTAAATTATAGAAATTCTTTATTTTTTAAAGATATATCTATCATTTAAAAAGATGTTTAAATATACGTTTAAGATGTAATTTCTATTGGTCATTTAAAAGTACTTTTATTTTACAAGAAATGTGTAAAATGCATTACATTTATATATTTTTTCTTATAATTTTTTTGTCATCTGTTTGACCTCATTTATATAATATTTAAATCAATTTCTATTTTTTAAATCTAAATTTATATTAAATATATATTAGTTTTGATAAAATTCTTCTTAATATAGTTCTATAATTTTATAATTTAAGAAATTTAATCTTCTTGGTATTTTTCTGTTAGTAAGTTAAGATGTTGCCATATCATTGGGATAATGGTTTCCTGTACAAGACATGAGTTATTATTAACTATGAAGCAAGGAAACTAATATTTTAATATATTATAATAATTTTAATATATTTTATTATATTATAATGCCTAAAAATTATGATAGAAGAATTAAGAATAATATAAACAAATTGTAATAATGGAGTACAGATTCAAATAAGAATAATTAGAACAATCAGACAAATAAAAAAGGAAAACAAATAAAATTAGAAAAAATATTTTTTTTAGAAATAATTTAAATAGCAAACATGAAATTGCTTAAAATATCATCATTTTCATACTTAAAATTGAGATATAGTGTGTAATGTATAATTAAATAGGAATATAATAATAAATTAAAGTAGAATTTAAAGTGAGTTGTACCTTGTTAATGTTATTGCAGCATTTACTACAGCTGTAGATTTGCTCAACCATTTGGTATTTCATCCTATTTTTGGACTATATTTATAATTAACTGTAAAATCCAGTATACTTAACTCATTGTTTTTATATGCCTGCCAGCATTCAAAATAAATCATACTTATTTTGTTGCCGCCATTTCTAGCTGACCAGTTGAGAAAAATCACAAGAAAACATTTTTGGTTTCTCAACCATGGAAAACCTACTTTGGTGGAAGAGCATACAAGACCAGCATTGTTTTCTCTATGGTTTTAATTATTAGTCATGAACACATACTTCATGCATAAGTATGAGTACTTACTTCATGCATGCAATTGAATTTTATTATAGAAAAAAATCTGAAAAGCAATAAAATTATACAATGGAAATGGACAAACTTCAATGTATGCTATATTTTGTTTTGAAACCCTTGTATGATAATTCTCTGAATTTTCAACCTGCTGAAAAAAAATTTTCCAGATTAACGAAAAATTATTTTGCTCTTTTAAGGAAATGTATAGTCTCTTTAAATTTAGAATGCCTAATTGGAAAAAATTAAAGTAACAATTCTGTACTTTTTTTTTTTTACTAGTCAGCTAATTTTTTTTATTAATGAGAATAGTTTATATTTGGAAGGGGAGGGGGATGGATAAAGAGAGAAAGAAATTATGTAAAATTGCAAAAAATTACAAATTATTGAAATTACAAAAGGAAGAATTTAATATGTTATTTTTTATCAAATGTCTTAATAAAATAAACACAAGTTTTTTTTTTTTAATGAATTTTATTATGATACAAATTTATTATTATAACCAAATATATATCTAATATATAAATAATAAAGTATAAATCTTGTTTGCAGAAAAGGTGACATTATTTTTTTTTTCTGTTTTAGTGCTAAGCAATACAATTATAATTTTCTATCAAATGCATATTAAATATGCCTATTCTCTATTAATCAAAACTGTTTTAATTTCTGATTTTGTATTGGTATTAGTTTTTTGTTTAAAAAAGTAAATTTTCTTAATATTGCATAATAACACTATTGAATCTTTACTTATGAGGATTTTTTTTTTTATTAAAATGAAAGACAATGCTAAATGTTATTTATATTATATTTTATAAGCTTTTAAAAATTCAATCTTTTTTAAAGATCTTTAGCTCTACATTTATGCATACTGTTAATTAAGAAATATTAATATTAAGTATAATACTTAATATTAATACTTAATTCTTAATACTAATACTTACTTAATAATAATATTTAATATTAATTATTAAGATATAATTATTTTATTATTCTCCATCTTTACCTCATCTTTAATTAGTATTGAAGATTGATATTTGTTTGAGGTATATGAATTTCATCAACCAGCATTTAGCTAACTTTTTTTCTTAATTACTCAAACATCATATAACTAGTAATTATTTTTATTATTCATTTTAATTATTGCTATTCTTCATTCTCATAGCCAGATAATAGCAACAATTAACTTTAAACATAAAACATATTGTTGTAAATTTCAATGTATGTTTATAGACCAAAAATATTACATGCTAATTTTACTATTTTTGTTTTAGTAATATGATTATTCACTAGTTTTATTAAAAATATTCATGTATAATTATTTTTTTTCAGCTGTTGCCTCTCATCTTATTAAGCGTTCATATAACCAACACAGCCTCATAAATGTTTTCTTCTTAACTCCAGTGTTGTGCAGGCATTGTAAGTAGAAATAAAATTTATTTTATTATTTTAATGAGGGTTAAAATCACTTTTAAATAAATGTTTAATGATTTAATAAGCGCACATACGTGTAAATATTAATTTTTTTCATAAATATGCATAGCATTTTATTTAGTATAAGGAGCCAATAAATTCTTTATGTAGAATTTCACTTTAAATATTGATAAAAAAAAAGTTTTTATACATTTTTGTAACTTCTGATTAAAGTCAATGTATTTTTTTACTCTGATTTCTAAAAATATCCTTATTTTTATTGACACATTAAAAAAATGTCCATAAATTTTTTTTTTTTTCTTTTCTGCATGCTTGTGTTCTTTATCTGATTATTTTAAACATAATCATCACAATTTAAATTATAATATTTTAAATGCTTTTTTTTAAATAAAATTAAAGAGATAAAAGTATTCTAAATAACAATTTTCTGACTTTTTTTAATTAGAGTTTATTGTAATTTATGTTGTGTAATGTGTATAGTATTTTAATAGGAAATTTATTTATTTTACCACATATTAATATATTACTTTGATAAATATATTTTAAATTATTTGATTTTATTCTAAATTGTTTTTCTTAATGATTTCTTTTAAATATATTAGGCTGGTACAATGTATTTTTAAGGGGAAGGTGAAAGTATCTTCTTAAGTGTTGCATCATCATAACAAAATAAGATATATCTATTTACAAAATCCATATATCTGTTGCATTATAGTGAAACATTCATAGTCAATCAGTTTGGCACAAAAGTATTTTGATAAGGTTCGAGTAAGAGTCGCTTTTTTTTTTGTGTAATTGTTTAAAATTTAAGTTAGTTTGTCATTTCTTAACTAAGCACAATTCAATGCATTTCCTCCTGATATTCATTAATATTTGTTTTAAATATTTCTTTGAAGATATCTTGGAAACACCATTGAATTTAGAATTTTTTTTTTTAATTCATTTGTTTTTGAATATTGTAATATAAATAAACAAAATCAAACAAAAATTAAATACAATTTTTTTAGTATGTTTCACAAGAAAAAAGTTGCCCTAAATTCTTTAATCTTCCAGATATCATTTTAAAATTCTTGCATTATAATTACAAATTTTAAAGAATTTTTGCAATTTTAATATTATTTTCCTATATTACTTTAATTTAAATGATTGTATTATTTTAAACATTTTTTTTTCTTGTAAATTAAACATATATTAAGAAAATTTGACTTCTTTTCTCTATTTTGTTATTTATCCTTTCAGAGCAGTATTAAGAAAAATGCAAATACATAATTTTTAATGCTTTAATGTAGTTTTTCTAATAAAATGTTTTTTTTATAGTATTTTAATATACTGTTTTCTTTAGTGTTTATTATGCTCTGTATTCTTCAATTTACTCAGGAATGCAAAGGCTGGGATTTATTATTTGATTGTCTTAGTACAATATTTCATTTACTACTGACCTAACATTGAACTTACTGCTTATTTTTCACTATCATTATGTTCTGATTAAGATAGTTGTTAAGGCTTGACATAAATTCTTTTTTAAATACAGATATATTTTAGATTTTAGTTTGAATTTTATACTTAAAATTACAAAGTAAATTACTTTGATACTCAAAATTAAATTTCTTTTTTATGATTGCTATATTGATACTTAAACTATTACATTTAATTATTTTTAACTTCTTTAATGAGCAGTTTATTCATATTAATTCAAACATCAAAGTAAAAAAAGAGAAATATTAAAAATTTATTTTGTCTAGTACCTAAATTTTGTTTAAGCATTTTTTTTTTTTTCAAAGTTTTTTTGAGAACAGAAACTTTGCACAGCAGAGTTAGGTCGTAGCATAGTCTCGCTGGTTAGTGGTAATGACTTCCTAGTAGCTTCTTATAGGGAATAAAATATATGAAATATGATAAACTGAAATTGGCAATTTTTTAAAAATAATTTTTTTATTTAATTTCTGGGTGCAAAGTTATTATTAAATTAAAACTAATTATTGTAATCAAATAATTATTTCATTTTTTTTTGTTAAAAAGTTATGTAAAAACAAAAATAAAAATGTCAATTAAAAAAATATATACAGCTCAGATTCTATCAAAAAGTTTGAAACAGAGATAAAATCCTTCATGAATTTACTTGTGGATGTTTCGTGAATGATCATCTTGGCTATTAGCTGCTAAAAGTTTGGTTAATGACGGTTATGATAGTTTGCTTGTTTGAGTAGCTTGCACAAACTAAGTTAAATGCTGATGTTAAACAATAGTTTTTTTTAAATAATAAATAAAAGGCTCTTTTAATATTTCTTCCTAAAATATGGCCTCCAATGGCTATGTAGCTGGCCACCCTTGTTATAAAATTTTCTTTTAAATTTACTAGTAAGATTTCTTTTTTTCATTTTAAAATGAAAAAATTAACTGATACTATTGTTAAATTTTTTCTATGTAAAATAATTCTCTTTATTTATATATGTGAAGAAAAGATATTTAGCTAATTATTTTATTGTAATATCAAACCTTACTCAGAATGTCTATAGTTTTCTAGGTAATAGTTTCTTTTCTCATTGTGGATCATGAAGGATTATTAAATTACTTTGAATTTGAGCTGAATTCATCATTAGTAGAAAAATGTGCATAGTAAATGAATCATGTTTTAAAAATAGCATTTTTATGACAGATATAACATTATATCATTTACAATACAATAACAGCATTTACAACATTATTTACTTACATTTTTACAATTATGAGATTTCAGAATGTTGTATGGACTATTTTTAAATTCAAATATTATGTTTTAATAAAATACTCATTTCTTTGAATTCTATGCAAAAATTGAATTGGGGGTTTTATTGAGTTAAAATTAAAACTCTTTTAATTAAGTTTATTAAGCTTATCATATGAATTAATTTAATAATTTATGCAAGATAACAGCTATAATTTCTCATTTAAACTGATAAAAATATTGATTTATTTCCAGTGAAAAATATGCCTACTATTGAAAACTGATTTTAATCTAATTTTCTAAAGATGGAATATTGTTTAAAAATTAACATCTGTGTTAGAAAACAAAGATACTATATATGAAAAATACAATTAATGTTCCACACATATTATTTAATAAATAAAATCTAATCTACAATAATTTATAATCACTGTGATAAAAAATTAATTCTGAAGATTAAATGTAGTTGTTAATTATCTTATCTGTTTAATACTTGAGAATATGAGTATTTAATTTATGATATATCTATTGCTTGTTTTAATGTAAATATTTAATATTTTGAAATAAAACTAATTTTGTAGCAAATAATATTTTTTATTTTTTGAAAGTATTTAACAATTATTTGATAATTCTATTTAGAATAGATAACTTCCATAATCAGAGAATTAAAAAATATTCACTGATGTATTAGAACATTTATACTAACATTGTCTGTCTTCAAATAATATTTTTATAATGAAACTTGAGTTGCAGCTTTTAGTTGCTTTTTAGAAAGTTTTGTCATTTGCAAATGTGGTTTAAATAAGTTTTTTTAAATAAAAAATTAGTTACATTTTTGAAGGATTAGAATGTTAAAAATATTATAAAGTTTATTTGAATAAAAACTTTTCATTATATAGATCTTTAAATTGAATGTTGTATTATTTGTCGATTATCTACAGTTCAGTTTAAAGTTTTTAATAAAAAAAAATTAATTAGTAATTAAATTAATTAGTAACAAATTTTAAAAAATAAATATAATATAAGAAATACACCATAAAACAGTTTTTCTTTCAAATTTCAAATTTAATTGTGAATTGATTTATTTTAGTTTATGCTGGACATATTAAAATGTCATATAATAAAAACATTACTGGAGTTTTATATGTTATTTAAAAGAAAATAATGAATATTGATGAAAAATCATATTTATAAATCATTTAAAAGTTGATCTTATTTTTTGTAGTATAAAAATGCATTTAATGCATCTGGTATTATGCAAATTTGTTCAAACTTATAATAACTAATAATCAACATCGAAACTTAAAAAGTTTGTCATAAAGTTAGAGTTTATTAAAAAAAAAAAAAAATAATCAAAATATTTTCATTCAACTATTTTTTATTATACAGTTAATAATATGAATAAAATTATAACAAATGTTATTTCAGCATATTTTATAATTTTAGTTTATTTTCTTATTAATCTAGAAGCAAAATTGAACCCCATAAAATGTTATGGAATTCAATTCAAATTAAAAAATAAAAAAAATTCTTTATAAAAAATAAATTATAATTTTAAAATTTTATATTTATAAGTGAAATTATTTAAGGATTATAAAAAAAAAATACTAATTCTTACTTACTTGTAATGGAATCTACGCACCTAATGTATTATTAAAAAAATAGAGAAAATTCAATCTTAATCAAGTTACTCTGGTTTTTCCAAAATATAATAGTTTTCATATAAATGAGTATTGAATGAGAATGAGTATGAGTGAGAATGAGAGTATGAGTATGATAATTTTGTAGTGATAGAAGGTAATTCTGTTTTGTTAGATATCAATATGCTAGATGATCCTAAGTAAATTTACGCTACTCAAAGCCAATCAGTGTGTCGAGAAATTTGGTATAAAGGACATTGATAAGAGGAGCACATTAAAAAAAAAAAAAAAAAAGTATTTAAATTCTCCAATGGGGGAAATGTGACCCTTTGTTAGGTTTATAATATGCATTGCAAGGAATATATACTAATAAAACTGAATTGAAGTATTTTATTGAAGATTTTGAATTTTATTTTTTGTGAACCTGGATTTGCATGCATCACAAAACATTTTTCACAGTGCAGCAGAACATATCTGGCGGAATGTTCAGAACGGTTGTGCTAAACTGTCATTTAAGGTTGTAAAAGTTTAATCGTAATTGTCATTTAAGGCTGGCATTAGAATGATATCATCATAACCAAATATCATACACTCTTGGTAGCATGTGGGGATATCTCAACATTAAGGTGTGTTTGTGATTGTCTGAAAATTTGAATACTGATCCCGTTTTATTAATTCTTACTGGGAGGTTTAGTAGATTTTTAATGCTACATAGGTATTCCAAAAGGAAATGTCCATTGCTCCAACATTGAAATTGAAATACTAAAAAAGGGAAAGTGGTAGAACTATGCAAGTCGCAGGATCATAGACATGCGAAAGACATTTATTTTAAGCATCAAGTTCTTATCGATGGAAAGTGGACGCTTTATTATCTGTGCTATTATATAAAATTTATATTTATTATTTTGATTTTGTTTTGAAAAGAGTGTTAATCATTCAAAAATTAAAAGAATTAAAAATAGAATTGGCTAAAAATGTTTTAGAAATGAGTTCATGCATTTGTGCATTAGCAGTGTTGAACTTAATAACGAAATCCTATTAGCTAAATCAGGTGGGATTACAGTGATTGAATATGTCTGTTCGCGGTCTAGACTTTGAACATTTTTCGATTGTATTTTAGTATTTTAAAAGCGCTCTAATTATACTTATTTTTGAAATTTCCTGGTTCAAACATGCTTAAGCAGCAAAGGAAGAAATCGCTTTCCTCTACTACTTCAGCTATCCATCAACTAAAAACATAAACATACCCATGGTTAGAATACAAGTCTGCTCCAAAAAATTAGTCATACAACATCAGAAACACCTAAAACTAGCTCTCCCGGGCAGCAAAGAAGCAGATGAAATCGGTTTAAGGATCAATTGGTTTACGGACAAATTCAAATACTACCAGAATACACAAACTTAGGTTTCGAGGATCTCCAAACACAGCGGAGAACATAGATTTCGTCGATCTCTGGAACGTTCCGTCGAGCGAGGAATTGCTACCAAATCCTAGCCGCAACTGACATCCACATACCCCCAGAAGATTATTTCATTCCGGACTATCATATCGAACCACCTCAGAACAACATCCCAGGAGCACTTCAGACAGTTACTCTTCAAACAACACTCAAATGTCAAGACTACAAACCCAAGCCAATAAAAAATTCCCTACACCAGTTAAGAAAACCATTCCTGTTCTAGAAAACGCCATGGATATAGATGGAAACGCAGACACACAAAACAATAAAGATTTCCTTATACAGATGGCTTTACTACCCCCTCCAAGACATCTAACAATAAAGCCACAAGTAGAGCCTGTTTTAGAAAAACCAGATGAGACTGACAACCCCTTTACCGCCTTAAAACTATGACCGAACCCGAATCAAGCACACAAAGTATTTAAATGAAGCCCAGACACCCGCCGTTCTTCATAATACTTGGCTTGCTATTTTTCAAGATTTTAAATCCAAAATTCCAAGTTTAAAATCTTCTATATCCCGAAGACAATTTCTAAAACTAACTGCAGAAGACGAAGCAGAACAGCTCTCATAAATAAAGGAATCGCCCTCAAAACATTCAGTTTAAAAAGAGATCAACCTCAAAAAGTGGTTTTATGAGAAATCCTTTCCTCTACCAGCAAATATATCATCAAATCAGCTATATCCTTTTGAGGCTTCACTGTACTGAAGCATATAAACTAGCAAAACTGAGAAGCAAGCGCCCGATGTCGCTGTTCCTAGTAAAAATAGCTAATACCTTAAATACAAAAGAAATTTTCAACCTAACAATCATATTCGGACTTAAAACCTCTGTAGAGAAATTCTGCTGCTCCAACTCGGATCCCCAATGCCGTAACTGCTACGGCTTTTTATCACAGCAGCGAAGTCTGCTACTTAAAGCCTGGCTGTGCAAATTGTGTTGCTGAACGTACTGTCGCAGGTGTCCACGATTTCCCAAAAGAAATAAAAAAATCTCAACTCCAAATAAACAACCCAATATAAAGAATATTGTTCCTGAATACAATCATACCACTGTCTCCAACTCCTCAACCTACTAGGAGCACAAAGAACCTATCTTCAGCCAATCGTCACAGCCATCAAAACCAAACCCGCCGAGAACATACGAAGATTAAACAATAATAGTTTTGAACTGATGTCCCAAGTACTATCTCTTTTACAAGATGGCGTGAACAACCCTTTGTTTTAGAGAGGTTTCCAGGCAGCTCTTCCATCTCTGCTAACTGCAAAAAAATTGCGATGAGAAATCCTGTATAGTATTAGAGCACTACGGTGCACTTTTATTTAATTAAATTTAATCAAAATATCAAACCTGTTCAAGCTTACCAGGAAAAACATCGAATTAGTTCTTCCTCTTTTCCTGTGAACTAATCAGGTACGTTCCCTCAAGTCTTCATTGCATTCAGATCGCCTGTACGGATTGTGGCTTCACTTTTTGACCACACTGTTTGTAAACAAACCCGCGATGAACCTCAAACCCCTAACAGTCCCCGTCCTCCGAATCCAATTAGCCGCCACGACATTTGCTTTTGGTAGACTTACATTAGTATGGGCTCAGTTCTTTTTACACCGTTTATTTATTGCATGATTATCTAGTAAATCATGTAAAAAGAATTAGAATTGTGTAAAATCATGTAAAATTTTATATTTTTGGAGTAGGAGGTGCGAGTTTTTAATTCTGGTATTCCATTAACGCAAACATCTTTTTTTTGTTGTTTTGTTGATTACAGATAATCTCAAATAGAAAAATAAATAAATGGATCTCACCCTTATTTACTTTTAAAATCATAGAGCTAAAAATTAAAAAAAAAAAAAAAAAAAAAAAAAAAAAAAAAAAAGACAACATTGCGTGTTTAAAGGCTTGGCGCGAAAGAAAGATAATAATCTTTTTCCTTAGTTCGTTACTCAAAGAAAAATCAACCATCAAAATTGCACGGGATTTTCTCACACAATTCCCAACCTTCATTTTCTCTCCTCTCCGGCAGTTTATTCTTTCGAAACTGTCAATTATATATGTAGCGGTTGAAATGCGCTGACCCATGATGGAGCCTTGCCTATGAAAATCATATACTCATCTGAGGAAAGTTCTCGTACTAAATGGAAATTTATTGTTTAAGAAATGCCTGTTCTAGATATTCATTATTTTGAATTGATCGAGTAAGCACCCAACCAAGCATTGCAAATAACTTCGAAGTAATTTCTGATCGCCTTTGTATGTACAAGCGCGTGGTATAGAGTTGGACTTCCATAAAATGATGCAGTGTCCTTGTTAGAAAAAAAGAAAAAGAATTTGCACGTGTCCGCTTGAAGACGTGATGAATTGAGTTGAAAAAGTGACCGTGGATATAAATTTTTTAGGGAAATTATTTTGAAAATGCTTTACTGTAAGGATTATTGTTTTGAGGGGTACTTATTTTTAAGACCATATTCAGTTAATGCATTTATAATATGTTCTTGGTTTTGAAATTTTCGTGTATAGCCATAAAATTTTAAATTTACAGCTGATTTTTTTTTTTTATCTATATTTAAAGATCGAATTATTTGTTTGAGAGAAAAAAAAAGATGATTAGCAGGTGTCATTGCATAATTTCCTTCCACTTTAGTCGCAGATTATGTGAAGTAATAAAATAACTTTCTATACTGAATGAATTCATTATTAATTGCAGCAATTTTCGTTGAACCCATATAGTTGCAGATTTTCAGTAAATTCATATGTAGCAATGCTTTTAGTTCAACTAGTTTAACAACCTTCGAATCTAGAATTGACCTTTGATTTTAAAAAGTTTGAGAGCCACTGCTCTAACTGCAGAGTTTTTATTATTTTTTTCAGTGAGTAACGATCATAAATGTATTGCAGAAGGGTTCCTCTCAAAATCCTGTATAACACTTAAATGTGCTCAAAATACCTAAATATTCACGGAAGATGCACCTGATCGCGTAATTCTAGAGTAAATTAGAAAAGAAAAAAATGAAAGTATAATTTAAATCACTAATCTATTTGATGAGCTACACCTCTTTGAGAATGATTGAAATTATTTTAAAAGTGCCATTACTGTAAGGATTATTTTTTATGGAGGGGGTGGGGGGGAGGTACTTATTTTTAAGGTCATAATCATCGAAGTTAGCCCTAAATTTTCAAATTTGTTGCTGAAAGATTGAAAGAGATGATTTATGAAAAATAAAATAGTTCTTTTTCCTGTGTATTTGAATTTACTTCAGCCAGGTGTATAAATATTTTAATATTTTTGCCATTGTTTTAAGACATATAATAACAGCTTTCTTTATGAAGTTTTGAATTTAGTGTAATTGGTTAGGAGATTGGGCAACATCCTTATAAATAAATTATCTGTTTGTGGTAATCTATGTTAAACATACAAAATCTAAACGTACTAATGCTTTTATCCATATTATTTTTATACGTCTCATGCTTTTTAATTCATTAATAAATGTTTGATCAATTTTCTTTTACATTAGATCTTTTTTGTAGTATTAAATTGAGACGAATCGTTGAAAAATATGGGAAACCAGGCCACGGGACTATAAAAACCGAGGTCGTGCTATCTGCGCGTGACCACATTTCTTAATTGAGTGCGATAAAAGTCTTTGTGATTTACTTCCTGTGATAAAGATGATATCGGAATAAAATATATATGCATTTAAAAATGTCATTTCATAGTTAATGCGAAAGCGAGATATCGGAGGTCATGGAAAAGACAACTAATTTATTGGATTTGCGTTATTTAACCATATCTGATCAAGTTTTAAGTATCATTAAGTACAAATGAGGCTTGTGTAAATAAAGATGACCCTAAAATAAATGCATATAAACATACTAGTCCTGGATTAAAGAGCACTTATTTTATTGCTTCTATTTTCTCCGGTTATTCAAGGTCGCCTATAAATGTGTTTCCATCGTGATTCGTTTAATGGAAACTTTGAAATTTTCTGGACGTAATAATATGACATAAATCTTTTTTAATCTGCAGAGTGATTTTTTAACTTAGTATAATTTTGGAAAAAATAGAATTCAGTTTTTAACGAACCGCAGTGCCTGCTTTTACCAGATTTAATTACATATTTTCTTATTTCCATAAAATATTAATTTTCTCGTGGCTTGTAAAATTTCGTTTCTGTTTTGATTAATACTTGTTGGTATTTTTCTTTTATTGTTATTATGATGCCCTTGTATGTGTTGCATAGCGTTCCAAAAATATGAAGCTGAACTTATTTTTTAAACCAAAAGTTAATCTTCCCGTGTACTAAGAAAAATTTCATTTCAAAATGCTATTTAAAATAAACATTAATTTGCCATTATATACATGTGTGGGAAAAGTTTATATGGAGCACGTATTGGCGACACGCTACACCAATATCAACCACTTGCCTAGTGTCTTAATTTGAATGGTTCATCCCTCTCTAGTGCAGGAATGCATTGCATTAAAATTTCTGTTTTAATTGTTTGTGTGTGACATTTACAATTTATCTCGGCACCAACTTTACAAACTTCAAAAGTACATCTAGAAGTTTCAGAATCACATAGAAATGCTTTCCATACGCTGTAGGTGACGTTACACAACCTCACAATCATAATTTGCCATGTGATGTTATGTGAGTTGTAAAGTTTTACATGAAGCACTTGTTGGTGATACGTATATCAATTTCAAGTTATGTGCCCCTTTATCTTATTTTTAAATGTTTCATACTTCTTTAGTGTAGAAATGCATGGCATCAAAATGTTGCTGTTTTAGTTGTTAGTTGTTTGTGTGTGACATTTACAATGCATCACAGCACAGCTTTGCAAACCTCAAAGGTACATCTAGAGGATTCAGAATCACATAGAAAGTCTTTCCATTCGCTGTAGATGGCGTTGCACAGCTGAAGTTCTCAGCGTTCTTATTAGAGACCTATCATTTTTCACATTACCGCAGCGGTAATATGATGATTGTTTATACGAATTCGGAATTTGCGTATATACGTCCAATGGACGAGCGGAATGCAATGGTCCAGCCGCGTAATAGTGTCTATTAACGTCTGTACCAGCGGTTATCTGAAGCCCCGTTAACATGAGAGCGCATGAGGGACGAATGGCTCTCGCAAACCCATTAAAAACCGGTTAACAATCTTGTGTTTCGACCTCACTCCAGCCAGAGTCGATTTTTTCCGCACATCAAAGGAACCCCATTTACACCAACTGTCACTCACAACCAGAGATATCTCACCACAGGTGAGGTTGGTTGAAGCTATCTCTTGAGTGATATCTTCAAGAGAGCTGTTGGTGAGATATCTACGTGGGTTGCTTTTCGAGGTCAGACGAGACCCTCGGTTCGAAAGCCACTCGCCCTTTGTGTACTGTCGTTCGGACGGGCCGTAGATGACATTAAGAGAAGTTCTTCCCAGATAGAGTTGCAATGAATGGTATGGACTTCAACAATCCAAGTTCGAATACGTGAACTGTAAATCACTATATCCCACTGCAGAGTATGCAGGATTCTGTGTAAAACCGACAGGCATTTGTAATTAATTCATCTTCTTTTACTATTGATCATGTTACTTTTGTTGCACATTCCTTATATTCACTTATTCAATTGTGGTGTTTCTGCGTGTACTATCATTTTCAACCATTTTCATCATTTTCTTCTTCGAAAGTTAAAACCATTTTCAACTTTCTATATATATATATATACAACCTTGTATATATTTATAAACTTAATTCTGATTGACAATTAAAGTTGACGAAGAATGAAAATGTTTTTCACGACTTTTTTTTTTTTTTTTTTTGCACTTACAGTGCTTATATTTTCATTTCAAAATGTCGTGTAGCATTATGTATTTGAAATATTTTTTTTTTCAATATATTAAATTTGATTAACAATAAATAATTTCACTGCACATATTGGTAACATTATATAATATATAAATTAACCCTATATATATTTCTAAATAAATAATAAAAATTACTGCTATGGTTACAACTGTACATTTCTGTTGATGTTAATTTTTTGGCATTGAAGTAATAATTTTGATTCGACGGTCGCTAACGCCTTGTTCCTTTCCTCACTATTGAGAAATATCAAAAACTACTACAAATTTTGTAAGATAATACTGAAACGTCTCTTTTTAAGATTAGCATGTCAGTTTTACTAAATACATATAAAGAAGATTTAGTAGTGTTATTTACATTGAAATTTGAGAAATAATACTGCCGATTGAACAAAGGAAAGTTTTATAAAACTCATTTTTTTCTGTTATCATCAGCTATAGTATGTTTATATATAAAAGTTAATTTATCCACCACTCAGCAAGTGCTATAGATGGAATGATAAAATATGTTCAGGTATGATAAATTGAAATTCGTCAGTGGTTTTAATTAATTTTTTATTTAGAATCTTTTGTAGCATGTCGTGCTCCTTGAACAGTTCTGGCAGACAGAAGGTGCGGAGGAAGAGTTTCATATCAAATACCTTTCTTTTGAGGGCTTTCAAGGGTAACACTTAAGTTGCGTGTCGTGCCAACACACAAATCTTCCATCAGACAGCACGAAACGATGCGACGACTTACACACGCTTTCATAATTACAACAAACCTTCGCCGAACACGAGCGTTATGCCATTAATACATTTGGTGCACGACAGAATTCGCGTTCCGAAAAAGTTAACTTTCTATTGAAAAAAAGTATTTGGTTATAATTAAACTATGTATAATTTAAAAAACTTCGATAGTATTGCTATTTAAAGGAACAAAAATACGACAAGTATTAATTGAAAGGATTTTTTTATCTATTACTGCCTTTTTGACAATTTTTTTTTGAGGCTCCTCAGACAATTCTTATGTCTTTTTAATAGTTGTAAGTTAAAAAGAGTTTCGCTGTCGCTGATTTCACTGTCGGTTGTCTTATAAAAGATGCTCCAATTCTTCACGCATCATTTCTCGATCGTCATTCTTGATTGAATCAATAATTTCTCCTCCTTTCATATCGTTAAAGTATAAATAATGAAATCGCATATGCGATTTTAGACTTAAATCGATATTTCGGTATTCGATATATCGATATTTCAGTTTATGGCCCACGGTTATCATGCGACACCGAGTTATATAATTATCTAATCTAAGATATATGTAGATATACCGACTTCAAATGAGATTTTCAGTAGTGTTTTCAGATGTTTTTCAGAAGTTTTTAGTATACTACCTACCCATTTAAAGGATCCCCATCACCACCACAAAATTCACACCAACATAAGAGTCGCATTCGCATCTGTAACAGCAATTTATAAAGCAAAACTACTGAAAACTACTTATTTCAAAAAGAATTTGCGGGAAGATTTTACTAAAAATAGAGGTAATTTAAGTTACCTATGCATGTGCTGACTTTATTTATTACAAATTAAATTTCATATTGGGAAAATACTATTTTTAAAATACATATAGCTGCATACCTTTTTGGAAGAAAATATAAGTATTGTTAGTGCAAAAAATAAAGTACTGTAATTGTAAAAACTTCATAACTTAACTACAAAAAATTTACATAACAATACTTAACTATGCTCTTTTAAGGAAAGATCTCAAATTATCTAAGGAAAAATGAAATATTAACAATATATTTATTTGTGTAGATTATTGAATGTTACTTGCTAAATTATTTAAAACAAAAACTATAGAATTTTCTATTTTTTGCAAAAACTAACTCAATTTTTTCTTTAAACCGATAGAAGTTGCATAGACCCATTGCATTTAGATGGAAAAAGTAATAGGCAAAAAATATCGTTTTAAAAACATTTCTGTTGAAGCGTTAGTTTTTCGAGTAGTACGTAGTTAAGTTAAAGCGCTGTTCATTTTCGTAGAAACTATGGCGACATTTGAATATTCTTTATGTCTTCCCCCAAAAAATGACTTCTAGATCTGCCTTGTTATCCCTGTTGAGCAGTTACTTACCACGTTGATCAATCATCTCCAAAATCATCTGCAAATCCTAATCTGTGTAATCTTCCCATTATATGCCTTTTGATGGTATCCAGGAGGAAAGTTCTGAACAAGAGTCTTGTATTTCCATGGTTGCTTACATTCATGGTACAATCGCTTCTTGCGTGTTGGGAAGCAATATGGCTTTTTTTTTCTCTTCCTTTTCGGTCCACTTGAGACTGTCGATGGTGTTATATCTGCGAAGTGGTGTTTCGTGTGTGCGGATTATTTTAGAATGTCCTCCAAGTAGCGCGTGGGTTTTGCTTACCGCTCACTTGGAACTGATAGAACACCTAATTTCGCTTCAGGTGTGTGCCCTGGAGCATCGGGGATTGAATCTTTGCTATCCTGGTGCCGAAGCTTCGACACATGTCTTTTGAAGTTGAATGATTTCAGAGATTTTTGGAAATCATTGAAAATCTATTCTACCTTTCTTATTTATATGTGTTCTTCAAAGATAAGATCTCATAGCTTTTCATCGAGCCTATACTAAGTTGTATCGTATTTGCTGGCTAAAGGAGGTTTTGCCATTACGTATTGGAGTGATAATAATAGTAATGAGAGTTTACGTGGGATAGTCTGGCTGTGAACAGTTCGGATTTAGCGATACATTTCAATTTTTCGGATTTTTTTCCATTGTATATATATGTAATAAAAATAAACTTGGCGTTATACTTTGGTGATTCGTAATACTTTCAACGTCTTAATGTGTATGTATATATGCACTCCCGAGTGAGTAGGGGGCCTGATGGCCAGTTGGCTAGCTCTCTGGCCTTTGGTCCACAAGATGACCGTAGAGTGACAAATCAAACCAAACCACACTGGCCTTTAGTACCACAAGCTTCAGTTTCGGTTCCTGGCGGTGACATGGATATTTGTGAGTGGTTTTGGAATCCACGTTAAACTGTAGGTCCCCGTCTAATTATCCCAAAGTGTGCCGTAGAGCGACAAACCAAACCAAACCCGAATGAGTAGTGGACGTTAGTGAGCTTTAATAATAAATTAACATCTATTATCTGTTAGTTTTCGATTTATTTATAATAAAACTGACGTGTGGTAATTAAATTTTATTCACATTAAAATGAAAGAGTCAGTTCGAAAAGAAAATAAGTGCTGTAGTCACTGTGAAATGCAATGGGCTTGCTTTAGAACACAAGTTCGATCTTGCTTTATGAAGAAGGTGCATGCTTTTTCTAAGATAGGCCGTGTAAAAGGAATGGGTGAGTCATCAGTTCTAAAAGCAGAAAGAGAAGTTTTTTTAATATATATTTATTTTTAATAAAGACTTGAAATTATCAATTTTTTTTTAATACTAAAAACAAGGAGCCATTTTTTTTAACTAATCAATTTTTGTATAGATTTAGTTCCGCTATGAGTCATGAAATTGGTGAAATTGATTACCCGGATTATATGAGGTATTGCTATATTCAGTTCATTCGATCTGTAGTGCTTTTATCATCTAGAGATCATTTGATCTCTAGCGCTTAATAGTGAATTATCATCTATTATCTGTTAATTTTCGACTTATTTATAGTAAAACTGACGTGTGGTAATTATATTTTATTCCCATTAAAAAGAAAGAGTCAGTGTGAAAAGAAAATAAGTGCTTTAGTCACCGTGAAATGCAAGGTCTCACTTTAGAACAAAAGCTGGATATAATCTGATAGAAATAAGATTAACTTTAAAACGGATTATCCTATTTAACAAACAAACAAACTAATTTATTGGCGGACAAAATGAAGAACTATGCTCTATACAAATTTTCTCTCATTTTTCATTTATATTATAACTATTTTTATCAGAAAAATTTGATTATTAATAATGCATAACTCTGTTAAACTAGACAACAAATCAATACCGAGGTTCGAGTCCCGGCGTTGCCATGGATGTTTGTAGTGGTTCGGAATCTACTTTAAACAGTAGGTCCCGGTCTAATAGGATCGGGAGCGTTGTGGGAATAGTGTTACTCGCGTCCGCAGCATATCTTCAAGCTACACGTGCCCCCCTGAGTAGTGCTAAATGAGTAACAGGGATGCAGCCCTTTCTTATGGCATAAAGATTAACTGTCTCTGTATTGCCAGCTGCATTAGAATAACAACAAATGAATACCATTTAACGAAACTGAGTTGGCGAAATATTTTATCCCTTCTTATTTTGCTAATTTGATCTGAGAGACACGCTCCATTCAATAAAATATTCATTAACTATATAGCAGTGAATTCCACTAATTAAAGTATTATGCCGTTCTTATATTCGTTCAAGTGATGCGTTTCAGGATTTGAATTTCTTTGTTGTTGTTTCTGATCCCCGATATAATCTAGCAATTAGACCAAATCCATAAGTCCATAAATTTCGAAGAAATCCAAGAATATAGAAGAGGTTCAGAGAAAAACCTCTTCCAATGTAAAATCAATACAGTTTAAAATATGAGCAAGCGTTGCTTGAGCAGTCCTACACTTGGTGCAAGTCCCAAAAAATTCTTCTGACATTGTTCATAGGTGAGACTCCTCAAATGTCCACTGGCAAAACGTGATAAACAGGCTCGTTGCCTTCTATGGCCCTCAAAAGCAGGACACCACCAGGGTGATATCTCAAGTACCAGTCATGTGCTGGAGAGACATTTTAGAGATCCTTAATTGTCTTCCCAAACTCGGAAAACACTTCACTAAAAGTGTGAAGCATATTGGACTAGGAAGTTTCCGACGATTAATCTCTCTTGTAGTATTTGACCCTGACACGTGGGGGAAAAAAAAAAGGATTAATTGTATCAAATAATTTGAAATCAAATTTCATTTCCAAAATAGTCGCTTGTGTTTATAAGGGTCATTTGCATTTCATGGTCAATTGTATGCATGGACTTTTTCCCCTGCTACAATTTTTTTTTTTTTTTTTTTTTTATGATTTCTCAACTACATATATACGTTACAAAGAGACTCTGACATTTCAATTTCTAATTTTTTTTTTTAAACTGTTAACTTATGTTAAATTTTATGTCATCGCCTTAAAAAGGAAATTAAGTAATCTTAGTAACTATTGCATTTTTTTTTATGTCATCATTAGATAAATTTACTTTTTTTTTTTTTACCCATTTTGCTGGATGATCAGAACATATCCATTAATTAGTTTATCTAATTTTTTAACACCTATCACTTATAAACTAAAATGTTTGTTTAATCTCATATCAAAAAATATCTTTTACTTTCACTTTATTGATGATAATTTATTTTCCAACTGTACGTTTTTTTTAAAAAGGGGAAAAAACATTTTTTTTTTTCTTCTTCATATTATGTAAGCATTTACGGTGAACCAATTGGGAAATTTTTTGCAATTGATATCAAAATCGATCTATTGTTTCTGCGATAAAAGTTATTCTTACTATCGATTTCGTCTGCTAGTAAAACCCATAGTTATCCCAAAGGCATCTGGTAAGTTCTACGTAACTTCCACTAAGACTTCTTATGCACCTGTGTAGAAGCAAGTCTTCGGTCACAATGGACTTAACAATCCGTGAAGTTCTTTTTTTTCTTCTTAGTGACAATCTCTTATCGGATACTGTAATGATCCGATCCAGCTGTCTTAGAACAGCGTTTTATCTCTGATCAGATAATGTCTTTGGATTCAAGGACCATTGGTTGTAAGACTTAGAAATTGGAGAACAGTTCTCTGCTGAAGCATGTCGGGTGGTCAGTGGAAATCGAATTCCTCCTCGTCGTTCTCTCTGTTTGAAAGTTTTTTTTTTTTTTTTTTTTTTTTTTTTCCCCTCCGAAAATCCTTCTTATTTAAGACGAAAATCACATTTCTTGTAAATGGTTTTTGATCACAAGAATCAGTCTGATTTTCACTCCAGAAATACTTGTATGATAGTTGAGCATTGTTTTGTGAGAAGTATAACTTTAGAACATTGGGAAAATTTTATGAGATGAAACATTTTTTTTTTTTTTTTTTTTGAGAGAAATTCATTTTGGTAAAAATATTTATAGCATGTGTAATTAATTGAAATGTGAAATTCGTCACGAGAGATATTATAACCATTCTCATTTGATAAGAGCTGTTATTTTAACCAAAAACATAAATGTTTGACATGTTTATTTTATATAAGAAATTTAGTTCGTAATGAACACGCAAACGCGTATTTTATATGTTATTTATACATATACATGTATGTATATATATATATTCATTCCTTTCAAAATTGTCTGCCTAAATCTTGCATTACTTTCCTGTCTACGTAATACACATGCTTTGTATTGTCTCTAACTAAGGATGATCTTGAATTTTATAAAAAATTGTTGAAAATAATGGGTTTAGATTTCAAGACTCTATGCTTGTGAATTGTGGGCAACTTACCTTACGTCTTTTTGAAGACTTTATTTTAAACTTTTAAATATTTAACACTGATATAAAAAAAAAAAGTATTTGGTATGGTATTTTCTTCCACAAAATTTAAAAGACTCTGCATTATCAGATTTTGTGTAAGCTGTTTTTCTGTACAAACAATATGTTGTTATCTGTTTTAATTTTCCTTTTTCCGTTTCATGATAACCTTATCGAAAATCTGAAATCGTGCATGATGATACTTAGTGTTTTTATTTTCATTAATTTGTCAATAGTCCTTTTTTTTTCGCGCTTGATAAGTAATCTCATCAATGAGACTTTTATATATTGATGAATGGAACAATGGCTTATCTTTAACTTATTAATATTAATTCTTATGCTACTTAAGTGAAATACTGGGATTTATGCTTCCTTTGTTGTTACTATAACTACCGGCATAAACAAATTTAGAAAACATTCAAAGTTAATAAACATACAAAAACAAAAATATCATTACATTTAATTATTTTTGTGTTGTTTTCATTATGTGCCGCGAATTATGTATGATAAGTTTATAATTGGAATATTAAAAGTTGTTCTTTATTTGCTAATCTTGCTAAATCAGTGGTTCTCAAAGGGTGCGCTCTGTGGTATTCCGAAGAAATATATGTCCAGATATAAAAATAAATATAGTTACTCTTTTTCTTATCAGTTTCCTGTTTAGAGACAGCTTTTATTATAAACAACTAACCTTTATTTATATTATCATTGTTTACGTAAAATGAAAAACAGCAATAATGCTCCAAAGAAAGTTTCCGAGAAACTAGAATCGTATGCTTGGTTATTATAAGTGTTAGCTATTATAAGTGGTTTTTATTGTTAAAAATTTCTATTGCAGCCTATCAGATTCCGCCGTCTGTAAGTTGTGGATTGATTATTTAATATTTACAAAAGAAGAAAAAGAAGTAGTTATATCCGCTGATATATCTATATGAGTTAGGATTCACCCCTTCTCCACAATCAAGTTTAAAAAGAGAGGAAATATTAACTACATTGACTAGAAAATGAAAGCTTGCCTTTCAGATGTATGAATTTATTTAATATTTCAAATAACTTCGTAGAAATCGCTAGAAAACACCAGGCTCACGTTTCTCATAAATATAAGAATAAATAAACTGCCCAACTCGTGGCTCAGTGGCAACGTACGCCGTTGTTGAGCATTATAACTGACGTTCAATCCGCTGGCGGCATTGTTGTAGACACTGTTTCAAAAATTGAAAATTCGATGGCATTTTATGACGTTCAGCAATTTGACTCGTTCTTCGGATTACATGGGGAGTTTTTCGGGTTTTCTCCCATACGATATGCAAATGCGGATCCCCTAAAAGTCCTCTCGGAAGGCACTGCCCTTTTTTTCAGCGTTACGGAGCGAAGTCAGCGTTTCATCTCCAGGTGCTCCATCACAACAGAAGCTGATGCCCCTTTCCTTCAACCATGAGACCACATGGGTTCTTGGACTTGGTCTAGATGTTTCTGTCGACCAAGTGGGATAAGAAAAAAAAAAAAATAATAATAGTAATAAATAAATACACTAAAGTGCGTTCCATTTTATTTATTTTTTTATCGCATTGTTTTTTTTCTGTAACATTTGGCTTTATTTGCACCATATTTCTCAGAAATTTGTATATATATATGTGCCTACGATTATTTGTTGGGTTTGTGCCCCGATGACACACACACACACACAAAAGAGTTTGAGAATTGGGAATCACGGCGCTGAATTAAAATGGTAACGATAAGATTTCTTATCATCCACAGTCTTAGTCTAACAAACTGTCTGTAAAAATTGACATTTAAATATATTTGTAAAAGTTATTCAAAATTGAAATGTGTATCTGTGTGTGAATTACAAGAGAAATTCTTTTATTTCACATATACTGCACCACATTATGCATTCTATTAGCATTCGCATCATATCCTTTCGATTTTAGATTTTTTGATAATTCATTAAATGTAGGTTTTAAATTTACAGAAGTTTGTTAGACATATAAATTGAAAATTTTAATTAAAATACGAAAGCACTGATATTTTTATCAACACAAAATAAAAATAGGTATATGTATTATACTATATCTGTGTGTGAATTACAAAAAGAATTTTTTTATTTCACATATGCTACACCACGCATTCTTTATAGCATTTGCATCGTATCCTTTCAATTTTGATTTTCTGATAATTCATCAAATTTCGGTTTTGAATTTACAGAAGAAGTTTGTTAGACATATAAATTAAAAATACGAAAAATTTGATATTTTTATCGACACAAACAAAATAGGCATATGTATAATTGCATTTCATTTTACTCTGCGTCCAAAATTATGTGAAACCCATTTGCATTTTCTCAAGAAGACCATTTTCTCATTACGAAGTGTATCCGCGATAAGATCTTCGAACTCTTTAAATATCTTCATCAATGCATAAAATCGCGTCCTCATTATTTCGTTTCGATGAAAAGCCGAAGTCCTTATTTGCATACGTTTAATTATTCATGAACTCCCCATTCATTTTCAGCTGTCACACCAACAGGATGCCATGCTTTTTATTTTCTTCTTTCTCTTTCTCTGATTGGGAACGAACTCTTCCCTTCCATTCTTACTAAACTAAACTGTAGAGCTACGAATCCACCGAAGTTTTTTTAAAGTTTACATTTCAAAGATCGAATTATTTATTTACTTTGTTTTGTTTCATTTTGTCAATAAGAATTCTATTCGCGCCCCTTTTTTGTTTATTGTTCTTACATTAGTGTTCTATTTCGATGCCAACGCCATTTCGATTCATTGGAATTTTAACTCGGGTTCTAAAATGGTGTCCGTCAAACCTCAAATGAGGTGATTGATTTACGCCGATTCGTTTTGGTATTGATGAAGTTGAATAGATTTATGTTTTTATTTGTCTCTAACTTGATTTCGTTTTCGTTTTTATTGTTTTTTTTATTATTATTGGACAAGTTTATTTAAAAGTTCTTTTTTATGATTCAATTAATATCGCTTTTGGTAATTGCTCATTAATTTCTGGATTTTTGAAATTTAGATTTTAAAGTAAAAAATTTCGATCCAAATTTTTTTTTTTCTTATTAAGTAATAGGTAGAGATATGTTTTTTTTAATTTTATATTTTCTTACTGCAATAGTTTTCTAAACTTTCTATTGATTAATGTTCTTCCTCATATTATGTTTAATATTCATTCAATGGTCTTGTCTCTAATATAGTTTCGTTAATATACTAGAAATCATGATAACTTGATATTTTTTTATATTAAGCTATACATAAATGGCATTTTAGGTAATGGCCAATAAGAATTCGCGCCCTTTTTGTTTATTGTTCGTTGCATTAGTGTTCTATTTCGATGCCATCGCCATTTCTCAAAGCGCTTGAATTTTAACTCGGGTTCTAAAATGGTGTCCGTCAAACCTCAAATGAGGTGATTGATTTACGGCGAGATTCATTTTGGTATTGATCAAAGTTGAATAGATTTATGTTTTTGTTAGTCGCTAACTTGATTTCGTTTTTTCTCACCTTAGTTTATTGTTCTTATTAAGTTTTAGTCACCTTAATTTTATATTTTTTATTAGTTTTCTAAACTTTCTATTGATTATTTCTATTGATTCCTCATATTATGTGGTCTTTTTTATTTATTGGACAAGTTTATTTAAATATACTGTTGATTGTTGTTCAATTTATGTCGTTTTGGTAATTACTCATTAATTTCTTGATTTTTGAAATTTAGATATTTTTAAGTAAAAAAATTTCGATCGCGAGTTATTTTTCTTATTAAGTAATAAGTAGAGATATATATTTTTAATTTTTTATTATCTTACTGCAATAGATTTCTGAACATTTTATTACTGAATGTTCTTCTTATGCTTATTATATTGTTCTTTGGTGTTGTCTCTAATCTTGTTTCGTTAATATACTAGATATCACGACGAATTTGATATATATATATATATATATATATATGTGTTTTTTTATATTAGGCTATATACACAAATGGTATATCTTTTTTTAACTCAAATATGTACAAAGTATTATGTTTTTAAAATCAGTTTATTTGTTTATTATTTTGAGGATAATATAAATAAAAAGGAAACAAATAAATGTTTAATTTCACGTTAAAAAAAAATGTAATATCAAAATGTGTAACAGATGCCTCTATTTTTACGATATTTTTTTCTTTTTTAAACTAGATGTAATAATGAAATGATTTCTTAGGTTTTATAAGAAATATTTAATTTTGAATGATACTTTCACAGCCAAAGCAGAAAAGTCAGCCATTCTTAAGTTTATGGTTGCTATAAGAATCAAGGGTACTTATGTATTAACGATACCTTGGCGACAGACTTGGCGGTTTTTTTTAAAGTATAAAACTGAATAATAAAACCGCCAAATCTGTAGCTGCGGTTGGCGCTTGTGCTCTTTATTGCCGCAACTGTCGGTATCGTTAATACGTAAGTACCAAATCAAGTTTTGACAGTTTGTAACGTAAAATAAGGAAATATTTTATCAATTGGTATTATATATAAATATATATATATGTATGCATGCATGTATACAATCCACTTTAAACCATAGGTCCCTGTCTAATATGACTGTAAAGCGTTAGGCGTAGAACTGGCAACCCTACCCCGTAAAAAGGAAAAAAAAAAAAATCATCTCCCGTTTCGAAATCTGCCAATAAGCAGACGGTGATTATGTATGTGTATATATATAATTACCTAAGTGAGAAATTATAACAGACTTGTACGAGTCCGTTAATTGTAAAGAGAAAATTATAACTGCTAGGGTAATGAAATTATAACTGTAATTTTTTTCTTCCAAATGTAGATTCTAGAAAATTTAATAATTGTCTCTTAGTACAATAGTAAAGCATTTGTACTTACATCAATCAAATGACAATCCTATGATAAACTTTAAAGATCTATTAAAGTTACATGCGATATGCCCGAGCTAATATTGACATATAAAACTTAATCGTGCCATCTGTGTTTGTATATTAGCTAAAGATATACTTTTATCGTGGAGGAGGTTTTGAATCAAATTCTAGTAAAATTGCTTATTACGTGGCATTAAAGTGGCCATGTTGGTGATGCAACGATTGAATTGACTTTCTATGAAATGAATTGCGAAATTTGTCATGGCCTAAAGGTGGTAAGATGTTTAAAAACTGACTTATCTATATAAAAAAAATCGTTTAATATTTCTTTTGTTGTTAGTAGTATATTCATGACATACTGGAATCCCAGTAATATTTTAAACACAGGGTGATTATAATTCAAGTCCCACTTTCAAATGCTGTAAAAAAAAGAACCACTCGGCAACGGAAGATATTTGAGAGAAGGGGGAAAACAGTATGGTATAAAAAAAAGTTCCACCGATTTTTCCCATCCAATTTCATATGACCTTGCCGTGGTGAATGGACTTTCCACTAACAATGTCACAGCTGTTAAATGACTTGGAAGTAAATTTTTCCGTAAAAAAAAAACCGAAACTATCGAGCACATTGAACACTACAGTTGGTTTAATGTGAAACTGATGGTAATTTCGATTCAAAATATCACTTGCAGCAGAATTCACTTTCTTTATGCCGCTCAAAGCGCCATCTATTAATTACATATTTTTTTTTTTATACCTTACCGTTTCCCTCTTCTTCAAGTATCTTCAGTTCAAATTTGAACTCATTGTGACGAGTGGTCCTTGTTTTTACAGCATTTTGAAAGTGAACGTTAATTATAATCACCCTGTATATCATTATTTAAGTTTTATATAAAATTCTCTTGTAGTAGGTCGTCGATGATATAACGTTTAATTGCTTACATTTTTTAAAGAATAATAATAAAGAAATTAAAAAAATATCTTATTTAGTCTAAAAATTAAAACAATATTTTACTGTCTTAAATTTTCTAAATTATAAAAACACTGATTGTATAAAAATTAAATGAATCTTTATGAATCGTCAATGGAAAAAAGAAAGAAATTGAATCGATCACTTGATTCAATCAATTCATTAAATGATCGATTCGATTTATTTAGTGCTTGTATTAATTTACTGATTGGATTATCGGATTTTGATGCCATTTGCTGTATGGAAGGGGAAAAATAAAAGTAGTGACGTCTTTTCTGGCGACGGCATCTGACGTCATGATTTTTTTTTTCAAGGAAAGGAAATAAAAATCGAATGTTCCTGTGGTCTCTGTAAAACGAGGAGGTCTCGCAAAGTAAATAAATAAAATCATTGAGGAAATGAGAGGGTTTACAATTTCATTTTCGAGAATATTTCGGGGCAAAGGTTTAGGTCATCCGATTCTGGAATTTGATATATTCATCGATCGTGCATGAAAGCTGTTTAATTAATGCGACATGTTTGACCTTTGGCTTAAAAAACAACAAAAATTAGCATCTTACCACTCTGCCCAAAAAGTAAGACCAATTTTTTTTTTCTTTTTTTTTCAAAAACTCTTTATTTATTCTTCCAAATTTATTTCATCGCCTTCAAAGTAATCCCTTCCGGACACAATGCACTTACGCCAGTTTTTTTCCCAATCCTCAATGCATGCTAAAAAGTCATCGGCAGGAATGTCCTTCAAAGCGCGTGACGATTCACGTTGAATTTGACAATCGACTCAAAACGGTGTCCACTGAATGGTGTTTTGATTTTAGGGAATAGCCAGATGTCGAATACGCTGGTTGTGGAACGATATGGGTTTCATTTTTGACGAAAACGTCTCGAAGAATCAATGCAGTGTGAGCTGGCGCATTCAGGGTTTTCGGTACCAATCGAGATTTGACGCATTTGAGGCTCAAATTGGAATTGACCCTTTTTGAAATTCCAATCATCCAACTCTAATTGTAAATTTTGGCACCAAATCTTTAATTTTTTGCGTGAGCTTCGTCGGTTGAGGTTGATGGTCGACCAGAAGTCGACTTCGTCTTCAACGCGTTCTCTGCTTTCCTTTGAGCTGTTTATACCACTTGTAAACATTTCTTTCCGATATAGGAATGCTCACCTAATGCCTTCTATAACATTCTATACGTTGTCTGCAAACAAAATTGAATGCAAGTTCTTTGCTCAATTAATTCACTCTTCAAAAATCGACGGAATGATTTTAGCGTCTCACAAAGCCAAACGCATCTCAATCACAGTAATGAATATTTTGATGTCAAATTTCACACAGATGTCAAGGACAGTGCCAGTAACCTAAAAAAAGAAAGAAAAAAGAAAATTGAAATTCCATAAGCCCCGGGAAATTTTAAATGGAAAATTGGTCTTACTTTTTGGACACAGTAGTAGCTCATTTGTATTCCCGTCTTTACACCACATCTATTGTAATAATAAGAGCCATTACTTGGCATATTGTTCATATGTTACTTCTTTCTATTTTTTTTTTGTTCATATGTTACTGCTTTTTTTTTTAACTCTTGAGATGGTTAGGTTAAGTAAGGTTAACGTCACTGTTCAGGAAACACTACAAGCTATTGTCAAGAATATTGTGAAGAAAGAATAAACGTATGACAATGGGATTTCTTTTCTTTTTTTTTTTTTCAAATAAAGTCTTGTAGATTCAATGGAGTTAAGGGTCATGTCTTTTGAGAGGTCTTTCGGACACAGTAGTTGTTGAATATATTTTATTGTTATTACTTTTGGTGTAATTATATACTGTTCATGTAGGATAAAATGAGTATGAGCTGGAGTGTAAATAGTTAAAAATAGCTTATTTACAATTGCATTGATTTTATGTATGATACTTTTGCAGATTACTTATAGTTTTTCAAATATATTGTTATATATATATCAAGTTATGACGTGATTTTCAATATTTATATGTCTATTAAGATGAGGGTGAGATAGGTGTACATCTTAAACATGTTTTTAACAATAATTTATTGAGCGATATGCATATTATTTTTCTACATTATTTCCTCACGTTTAATAAAAGTTTTCCAACTCTTACAAAGTATATGAATGTTCTTTGACAGAGAGGGAGAGAGAAAATCTTTTGTAGTGATCGAATTTGATTTTCTTTTCCCACTCCCTTCTCTTCTCTGCGGTCTTTAACGATCTAAACATTGGCAATCACTAGAGCGAGGTCTGGTAAAGAGGAAGTAGTAAGAAAGATGTAGAACACACTTAAAATGTTTGTCTTCAATGGTCGTATTTACTGACGTAGTCTTGTGGTAATCATATTCTCAATTTCTGTCCGGGGGGGGGGCTAAGTTCGAATCAGTTGGTGGCACCCATTGCAGTCCTTTTGGAAAGCAGCGTCATCCACTCATTGCCCGTAGTGGGCCATTCGAGGTGTGCATAAAGGCTCGATCCCACCGAAGCATGAGGTGTTGACCAATCACAGGCCTCGTCGCCTTATACGCCAAACCCGGCGCTTGAAATTGCCCAACTTTCGACTCTCAAATGCTTGGCGCGTCATGTGACTTGATTGAGCCAATAGTGAATCTGCCATCTAGTAGAAGTAATTGGCACTTCACTCGGCGTAAAGCGATTTCTGACGCTTCGGTGTAAACGGGTCGAAAAATTTTTCTTCCCTGTCGCTTGACGCGTCGACGCCTCACGCCTCGGTGGGAATAAAATGAAACACGATGTTCAACACCACCGCAAAAAATGTATATTGCATAGATAGTATGATAGTGGCACTTGGAGCAAAATGACACTGCTAGACATCAGTCCACTTCCATTATTGCAGCTTTTATTGCTGCATCGCAGCTGTTTCAATTATGCTCCGTTAGAACCGTATTTGTGGTTATTTCATCCACAGTCACTCGGCAATTTTTCTTTACTAATACTTTAACAGCTGTAATATTTTCCATTGTTATTACTTGTGGCGCTTGATCTAGGTGAGGAGAATCTTTCACGCTCCATTTTTGCGAATTTCCCATGTCATTTGTACACTTGCTTCTGTATGAAAAATCATGCTTAAAACATGCTTACATGCAATCATGCCGCGTTTCCATTAAATGTTGAATATCTGCAGATTTTGTACCAGGGCTGTTCAACTGGTGGTCTTCAAACCACGAAAATAAATAAAAGATTACCATGCGATAACTTTTAAGTTATTTGTCATGTTTAAAATTGTATTATTTTTTTACTTTAACGACTAACTTCCAATTAATCTTGTTATATGTGGCCCAAGACAGTTTTTTTTTTTTTTCATTTTAAATGGGCCCAAAATTAGTTAAAAGATCGGGCATTTTTATTTTGTAATATAACTTATCAAAATCCTAAAAGTAAACGCTGATTTTTGGGGCATTCTTATACTGTTGCCATGGCAACGCTTTCTTCTCTGCGCTCAATTGTCACGTACTGGGCTATACTTACACTGTTAGCAACAACAATGTTGGCATTGAGACAGTAGCTTTACTTTTGAGGTTGTCACGTCCATTATAGACACAATGATTTGACTGACCTTCGTATATAGATACAAGCTGTGCGTTTTTACGGTAAAGATATGTCTGTATTGAAGAAATTTATTGCTGTTGTTCACAGTGTTTTAAAAAAAATGCAATGCCAAATTTTTAAATACCATCATTTTGGAAAATTAAATTTTATTTTTTTAAATTTTATTCTATTTGGGGCCTGATGGCCGAATGACTAGCACTCGGTGTTACATATTTTGGGTTGAGTGCCGGCGGTGTCATGGGTGTTTTAGTGGTTCGGAATCTACCTTAAACCGTAGGCTCCGGTCTAATATGACTATAAAGCGTTGGACGTAGGGCTGACAATACCCCTTAAAAAGAAAACATCTCTTGTCTCGAAATCTATCAGTAACAGACGGCCCCGGCCCACCATGGAGCCGTTTAACCAATGAAGAAGAAGAAAATTTTACTTGAAAGGGAATAATTGTTAATTTTTGAATAATGTTTATATATATATTTAAATTTCTAAATTATTATGCAAATTTTTAGTTACTATTATTATGACAAGGTAAATAATTGGATAATAGCCCGTGTTGCTAAGCCACTTTTTACAGTTCACAATAGGCTAAACTGTACGAATCTCATTGGAAAGTTAATATTGATAAGTCTGTTGGCCATTTCGGAGATTGAATTTCATAACAATGTTTTAAAACATTAATTTTCCTAATTGTACCGAATTTAAACATAAATTCTTTTTTATTTTTAATTTTAATTTTGTATTTTACTTTTGTTTTTGTTTTGATTTTTTAACAATTAGCAATTTTTATCAGCCAATTAAAATTTTTAATTTTATCTATGAATTAAGACGAGGAGGTTAAGGGGTCTATCCCCATTGGTACGCCAGTTGCCAAAACATTAATTAAACATTAATCTTTTTTAATTTTTGTTCCCGAGGATATAAAAATAAGGATGTTGCGTCTGGAAGGACTTTTCATGGAATAAATCCAGCTTTTTTTATATTCATAAGAAATACTGCGACTTTTTATTATCTTTGTGGGCTGTATAATGTAATATTTGTCTGGCAGTGCCCGGAACCGCGTTTGGATTGATAGTCTGAATATTTCCCCCAGACCTCAAGTCCAGACTCATTATCTCTTGTTCTTAATTCCCATACAAAATCTTTTAGGTGCATCGTAAAAATCTTTGGTTTTGCTGGCTGGCCAAATCCAGACCAGACCAGACATACACCCTCCAGGAAAACGGCAAAGCAGACCAGCCAGCGTGAAAAAAAAAACTTCCGTCTAAAAAGGCGGGTTCCGTCTGAAACCGACTCTGGGTTCAGACATGGTAGTCATCATCAGCGCATGATGTATGTGGTTATAATACGAGAGGGCTGTACCTCCGCTTTGATAATATTCATCTCTTTGGCTCGGGTTAATGGTTCAGATGGTGTTGGAGCAGGGCGGTTGCTAAGGTCTTCCCTGTAATTATCTGCTGTGTTTCTATTGTCAGAAGTGGAAGTTTTCTTTTTTTTTTTGGCGAGTGGGAACTGTTCCCACTCGTATGTCAAGCAGTCGCTGCTTTTCTTCCTTTTCAAGAGTGAAGCCCACTGTCATCTGTATTGAGAAGTATTTTTATTGGAACTGGAACCTTCCTGGTTTAATGACTATCTGGTTTAGGGATGCTGAGATTTGTTAAGATCGTAAATTGTGTAGTATAATGTAGCAATATGTACTGTAACAAGTAGTGTAATCAGTGTAGCATGAGTTTATAGAGGACAAACATTTTGAAAAAATATAATAATACAAGCTACAAAACAAATAAAGAAGAGACGAGGAATTTTTCAGAACATAACCAATTTGCAAAACAAAGCCATAACAAGTAATATAAAAATTTTTTTTTTAAGTCAATTCCTCCTTTTTTTTTCACTATATCGCATAAAGTCCTTTATAAATAATTTTCATTTATTTTTTAAGTTTATCTGGCGCTGTCTATTGGTAGATACATGCAACTTAAATTAAAAAAAAAAAAAAAAAAACTAAAAATAATTAATTAAATTATTTTTAAACTGAATTAATATTTGAAAAACTGCATTAACATCAAGTGTCATCCACTACAAGTTAAAAAAAAAATAAATGTATTTGAACTTGAGTGGATGAATAAAAAGTATTTTATGAACGATTGAAAATTTGAACAAGATATATATATATATATATATAGGGAGAGTGTGAACTAATAGAAGGAATTGAATTAAAGAAGAGAGAGCAATTTTTCAGAAATAAAAACAAGTTTGTTAAACAAAGCCGTAAAAATGGCACAGTATACAAATTTTTAAGTGCTTAATAGTCAGTCCCTTTAAAAGGGTTACTAAAAAAAAAGAAAATGGTTTAAGATTCGAAATACGCATCAGTTGTAGCAACAAAACTGAAAATCACTAAACATATGCTATGCTTGATGTCCCAATATGAGTTTTTGATGTCGAAAAAAAAAAACACAAGACAAAAAAATTTTGTTGTTGTGACTCATCCACAATGTCCGGCAGCGCGGGACGGACACCCTTGAGTAGTTTAATCATGGATGGATGGAGGGAAAGGCGACAGCTTCTGTTGTGATGGAACACCAGTAGGTAGAAGTCTGACCTCGCTTCGAGTCACTGATGCCTTCCGGGAGGACTGTTAGTGGGCACTACCCCGCATTTGCCTATCGTATGGGAGGAAACCCAGAAAATTCCCACCAGGTAGCCCGACTCACGAGGCAAGATGCTGAACATCATAAGTGCCATCAAGGCTTCTCGTTTTGAGTTTTTTGTTTCTACAATAATGCCACCAGATGATTCAATTTCAACACTAATGTTCACTAGCGGTTCACGTTACCATTGAGTCACGAGTCGGGCACAAAAAAAAAATGTTCATTTCAAAAACTTTAAAAAAATAGCATTCATTTGCCACTTGACCTCATTTGGAAGTATTCAAATCTTATATAAACATGTGCATAAATAAAAAAAAAAATTATAAGAAAAGTTTTTGTTTGTATATATATATATATATATATTTAGTGTTTATATAGCATAATCAAGTGCTACAGCGTGTTATATGCCAATATCAAGTTCAGTATACCATTTTGAATTTTCATGGTTCTCTGGTGCACATAATATGTAACTCAGAAATGTTACTGTTTCAGATGACATACACATGTCTTAAAAAGTTAATTCTAGTTGGGAACTAAAGGTTAAGCTCAAGAATCAGACGTTCAGTATATTTCTTCTTATATGTAGGGAAATATTTTGTCCTTGTATTGGCGGAAAATTGCTTAAAATAGAGCAAGAAATGAATATCTAATGATATGGATGAAATCATGGAATGTCAGAAACTGGACAAAATTGCATAAAATAAAGTTAGTATGGGTTGAATCTAGTTTGGTAGCAACAAAATTGATTGATTATTATAGACAGTTTAGACATAAAAAAAATGTGGTTTAAGTTTTATCATATGATTTCTATGTGGTTGACATTTTTAAATATAAATAAGATTTTTGAAGTGAAATTATCGACAGTTCCATTAAAATTTGAGAAATAATCTTGCTAATTAAAACATGGAAGTTGTTATTAAAAAATTTACATGAAATTTATGTTTTTAACACATTTTCCAATACCAAATCACGCGCTCTTTATTAACATTAATGATAACGAGTTCTTTATTTAATTTATAATCATTAATTTATGCTTCTTTTTATTTCATTAATATACATTCAAAGGGATTGTCTGGCTTTTTCAGACTGTAAACAGATTATTGTTTTAATTTTCTCAAAGAAAGTGATCAATTATGTCTATGAAAGTTAATTTGACTTCTTTAAACATTTTAAGTTCCGTTGTTTACATAAGTGATAAAATATATTCGCATGTAATGAATTTAAATTAAGTGATTTCAATGTTATTATTATTTTCTGTTTGATTCTTCTGTTTATAGGAAATAAAAAAAGAAAATGCCTAAAATTGTGTTTTTATCTCATCCATTAGGTGTTATTTCTGGGTTATATAATGAGTAGTAATGTTCTGTCAGCTGTATTGCCCTAATATTCTTCTTAATTTGCACTGGCAATTTTTTTCCCCCTTTCTTTTAATATAAAATACATTCACAATTTGCCCGCACGACTTGTGGCTCAGTGGCAACGCGCGCCGCTGTTGAACATTAGGGTGGAGCTCCAATCCGTTGGCGATTTTGTTGAAGACGCTGCTTTAAAAACGAGGAGACTCGATGGTGTTTGGGATGTTCAGCATCTTGCCTTGTGAGTCGGACTACTACACTACACCACACCACAGTGTCTAGAGCTGAGTTGCCCCTATACAGTTTGGAAATGATGGGGGTGAGAGAAGTCTGAATACTACTACATCACCACACCACATCACTGTGCCTAGATCTGAGTTGCACCGATACAGTTTGGGAATGATGTGGGTGAAAAGAAGTCTGATTGGGCTCTGTGACGCTCTACATTCATATAAGACCGGGACCTACAGCTTAAAGGGGATTCGAACCACTACAAACATTCATGGTACTGTCGGGACTCGAACCCAAAACCTGTTGTACCGAGCGCCACAGCTCTAGCCAATTGGCCATCAGGCCGCTCACAATGCATGGTGTTCTTTCAGAGGCCTTTCATCAGGCTTCTAAAGAGAAGTCTGAATGGGTTCTGTGATACTCTACAGTCATATGAGACCGGGACTTACGGCTTAAAGTAGATTCCGAACCACTACAAACATCCATGATACCGTCGGGACTCGAACCGGAAATCTGTTTCACCGAGCTGTAGACACTAGGTCATTTAGGCCCCCGTGAATCGGACTACCTGGTGAGAGGTTTCCGGATTTTCTCCCATACGGTACGGAAATGCGGGGTAATTCCCCGTATAAAGTCTCCCGGAAGGCACTGCCATCCCTCTTCAGTGACACAGAGTAAAATCAGACTTCTACATTCGGGTGCTCCGTCACAGTAGAAGCTGCCCCTTCCCCTTTCTCTCCTTCCATGCACAGGCTCCAGATTCGAATCCTGGTGGTTGCATGGCTGTTTGTGAGTGGTTCGGAATCCACATTAAACTGTAGGTCCCGGTCTGTTTAGCCCTCGTGTGCACAAGATGACCGTAGAGTGACAAACGAAACCAAATCTCTCCTTCCATGAGACCACACAGGTCTTGATCTTGGAAAAAAACAAAACAATTTGCCCTATTTTACTCTCTTTACTACTTACCTACTTTATTTACCTCTCTTTTTATACTTATGTTGGACTACAGATTTTTTGAGATTAAGAAATTGGTTAACCAATAGTGTACGAAGCGGGTAAAAATTTCAAAAAGGTTTAACCAGATTGCTTCACTTACGCTTGCTTGAGTTGAACTGGAACCACGTGATTTATTTGACCACATGCCCCACCTGCTTAGCAGACTGAAGTGAAGAAAGTGATCTTTTTTTTTTATGTGTGTCTGGAAACTTTTTAACCACGTGTCATTTTATCATTGTGCACCTCTTTTTTTTCCTATTGGTGATATAGTTAACGACTGCATTGAGTCACGTACGCATATATTAGAAACAATAACTCAAATTATTGAGTTCTCCGGAAAATCTTTCACAATGGTTTGTGGTTACTCTATATTGACACAACTAATACATAAAATTTTATGGGAAATTCTAGGAAAGAATATTTTTTTGTACTCTATTCATATTAGTACTAGTTTATGGTTCATTTTTTTTTTTTTTTTTTTGTTCCTTTCTCCTTTCCATTTTTGTTCATAAATTACCATTATGAGCATTGTATATTTTCTGCACTAATATGCGATAATTGATTTTTCTGTAATGTTATGAGACAAAACAGGAAAATCGTTTAATACTATCAAAATTTTTACATTTTATTTCTTTAGCTATAATGAATTTTGTGAAATGTACAATACATTTTTTTTAATAATATACTGCTATGTATTTCTTACATATAAAATATTATTATATTGTATTAATATTATTATATTTTCTATGTAAGAAATACGTAGTAGTATTCTATTTATAAAGACCATTTTTAATTAATTAATTTATTTTTAGTATTGTAATTTCCTCATCTTTTCACGAATATTTTATTCTTATAAATTTCTTCTTTATGGTTCTCTATTACATTAGTATTTCATTAATCTTGAATTAGAGAATCTTCGTTATTCAAACAAAAATGCTTTAAATAGTATATATATATATATATATTTTTTATTGTTGTTGCAAGGTTCTTGTTTTAGTCTTACTTTTGTTTTGGATAATAATAGTGCATTTAAACGGTTTTTTTTCCTGACTTGTTATTTAATAACAAATAACTTATTGCTTTTGTTAAAGAGCTCTAAAAAGCATTAAGAAATTAAAATTATTAAAAAGCAAGAAATTAATATCCGAACTAAATAAAAGTATTGTTTAAGATTTTTGCATATTTTTGAACGTTTATTTTGTTTTAAATAAATTGTTTGTTTAAATTATAATTTTTATCTTTCTATAAAGAGCCATTTCGAACAACGATCATACTGCTAATAATTAAGAAAGCAGATAGTAATCATATATATATATATTAAGATTTTTTTGTTATTTAACTTCGGTCTTAGTAATTTTTTATTGCTGGGGTTTTAATAGAAAGATTTAATTTTCAATAATTAGCCAAATAATGCATTTTTTATTTATGAATGAAGGTATATTCTATATCTGAAATTTTTTTAAATATAAGATGAATATTTCCTAACTCAACTGAAAGTAATTTTGAAATTCATTATAGTTAAAATTTGGGTTTTTCAATGCCTTGTTCCATATAATTTTTTTCTTTTATTTAAAGAGATTTAATTGCTATCTATTTTATTAATACAAGCCAGAAACATAAATGTGCATGGTTCAAAAACGTGGAAAATGCCATTTGAATGTTGACTGCACCGTTTGAGTTTCACAGTAATCTTGAACGCGCGTGTTACGAACCAGACGTTTCAAGTGGCGATAACACATTAATGTTTCTGACTAACTTATTAGATTGCAACTAGTTGATAAACTCAAAAAAGTAAATATTTGCACATTCATGTTTCTGGCATAAGGAAGAAGATATGCTTTTAAACTTTAATAAAAAGAATCTCTCAATTCTTGCTGTAATTCATCCAATTTCAGATGATTACCTCTGAGTCAATAATCGTCGCTTTTCTTTATTGTAGTAACATATGAACTACAAGGATTTTTAATTCACAATCAGAATTGCATCATCATGATTGATTCACAATCATAATTGCATCATTCACAATCATAATTGCACAAGCATAATTCAATTTTAAATAAAGTGTTCAGAATATTAGTGTGGGGGAAAAAACAAAATCGAAATTATTGCTTTAATTCACCTAATTTCTGATGCTTATTTCTAAGTCAATTGTCTCTATGCGTTTCTTTATTTTATATTAACAACATATGAATTATGGATTTTTAACTCAAAAGTAAAGTATTCAGAATATTAGTGCGCAGAAAAAAAAAAAATTGGAAATTATTGCTTTAATTCACCCAATTTCTGATGCTTATTTCTAAGTCAATTGTCTCTATGCGTTTCTTTATTTTATATTAGCAACATATGAATTATGGATTTTTAACTCAAAAAATAAAGTGTTGAGAATATTAGTTAGTAAGACAAAAAAAATTATTATTAATTGAAATGAATCATTATAAGTATTGGTATATAGTATAAATATTTAATTTTTATGAAACAAAATTATGACACGCTTAAATGAATTGTTTATAAAATTGTGGAAATTTTTTTCTTTCTAACGTAACGTAACGGCTGATGTTTAGTTGGTGTACCCTGTACCTCCATATCAATAATTAATATAAAAAAGTTACATAATTATGTATATCCAAAATTTAAAGTTCATTAAAGAAGAAAACTTTATAGAGTACATGCTCTAATTCATTCTTTCTTCATTATTTAATGTGAGATAAGAAAATATAATTTAGAAATATATATATTTTTTATTACATTTTGATAGTATTCAATTCTCGCATAAATAAGTTATTATAAAAGAAGCCAGCATCTTGAATAAATCCGAGAATTCGTTACTAAACAGATAAATGTTGCAATTTTTGTTAATCAAAGGTAGCGTTTTTTTCCAAATTTTAATTATTTAATTAAATTAAATAATTTTAAATAATCGCTTTCCTTATTTTGGGAAATACTTTCGTAAGTTATCGAGAAAAGAAAATCCAATAAAAAATGAAAGAAAATTCACGCACAAATATGTTTTTATAAAAGAAACCAGAATCTTGAATGAATCCGATAATTTCTTACTAAATAGAGAAATATTGAAATGTTTATTAATCAAAGTTTGTGCTTTTCAATATTTTTATTAAAATTTTCATTTATTTAAAATATTTTTAATCATTTTTAAATAATCGCTTTCCTTAGTTGGAGAACCACTTTCGTAAGTTATCGAGAAATAGAAAATGCAATTAAAAAAAAGAAAGAAAGAAAATTCTCGCATAAATGTATTATTATAAAAGAAGCCAGGAACTTTAATGAATCTGAAAATTCCGTATTAAATAGAGAAATATTGAAATTTTTGTTAATCAAAGTTATCGTGTTTGTTCCAAATCTTAATTAAATTTTAATTATTTAATTAAATTAAATAATTTTAAATAATCTCTTCCCTTAGTTTGAGAACCACTTTCGTAAGAAAAGGGGAAATAAGTCGGCACGCATATCAGGTGTGTGTTATTTCGCAACTCTTTCTGGCGACAAATCTGTGCGCGTCTGTTTCATTGTCTGGTTTGGCTGCTTGATGGGCGCTTTTTTTGCTTTCTTTTTGGCTCCTTTTTTTTTTTTTCGCCTCAAGACCTCTTGTGCAGACGTCAGCGCGCCTTGTACCGAGTCGTTCCAGACAGTTTGGCGCCGTTCGGCAGCGTGAGGAAGGGAGCCGGGGAGATTGAGATCCAAAAAGAAAAAAGTGAAAAAGGAACAGGTGCAGTTCGTATTTAAATTAGGAATCGCGTGAGGGGCGAAGTTGTATTTTTAGTTTTTGATTTTTCACTTACTTTTTCTTTTTTTTTTTTTTTTTATGCGTCGATTGTGCAATAGTATGCGGGTTGCAACAGTTTTTGATGGTTTATTCATTTATATTTTTTTTCTTCTGGTAGGAGATATTGAGTGGAGTTTTTGTTTGCTTCTTGGCAACACGTGTTGGAGTTTGCGTTTTGAAATCGGATGTGAGTTTTTATGGAAATTGACATTGAGACATCATTAATTGGTTTGGGAGCTCTTTGAAAAGTGTAGGAAATGGATTTCGTGAAGGTCGTCTTGATAAATCTATTTTATTTAAAATTATTACTTCTCTAAACCGGGGGTGGCCAGCCCAAATGATCTTGCAGGCCACTTTGGAAATGCATCCTATCTCCGCGGGCCGCATATAAAATTATATATCCCCATACTAGATTTAGACCTACTATAGACATTTTTTTTGGAGAGAAAAATCGAAACATAATGAGTTATTATTATTGTGTTTACTATTATTCTTACATGTAAACATAAATAGTATAATAATAATGATACTAAGCACACATTGTAAAGAAATATATAACACTAGAAATGAAATACAAAAAATATATAAATAAAAAAAAAAAAGAAATCATTAAAAAATATTTATTTCACTAGTGCGATATTTGTTTCTCCATTCTTTCACTTAGCTTTTGTATATCGATCTCAATTTGGTTGGATCTTAAATTGCTGTTGATGCACATAATTTCGACAGATAATTTTTGAATATATGGATGCATACATAATGCATTTTTAATACATTCGTTTTCACTACTTGGGCCATTATAAAATAAATATATTTTGTAAAAATGTAATAAATCTTCAAGGTGGGCAGCGGATTTGTCACCCTTGCGTTAAACATTGCTCTTATATTATTTAAATACACCTGTCTGGATTTACCTATCCATTTTAGTATGGGGCTTGAATGTCTGAGTGGCTCTGGCGCTCGGTCACTCTGGCGCTCGGTACCATAGGTTTTGGGTTCGAATCTCGGCGGTGAATGTTTTTAGTGGTTCGGAATCCACTTTAAGGTCATAAGGCCATAGGTCCTTTTCTCGTAGAGTGTCAAAGAGCCCAATCAGATGACTTCTCACCCACATCATTCCCAAACTGTATAGGGCAACTCAGCTCTAGGCACAGTAATGTGGTGCGGTGTAGTAGTAGTGGTATCCATTTTAGTCGTGTTTGACTTGATTATGCTTTGAGAATTTGATTGAAATGGTATATTCGTTTTTATTTATTATTTTTGATTCTTGTTATTTATGTAAGATCTTTCATTCATCATAATAATGTTAGTGGAAATTAGTCGAAATTTGATATTATTTTCATTTTTTTAAAGCGGCCGGATGGCCAATTGCTTAGCGCTCTGGCCGTGGTACAACAGGCTTCAGGTTTGAATCCTAGCGGCGGCATGGATGTTTGTTTGTTAGTGGTTCGGAATACGCGTTAAACTGTAGGTCTCAGTCTAATTAGATCAACATCATATTCACATTATAATAACTGAAATCAGAAATTATCATACAATTGCAATTTCTCACAGAATTTATTTATAGAAAATAATTAAAACATTCATGAAAATTATCGAAACTTAATCATTTATAAATTTTAACTCTGCAATAATAATCCATCAAGCTGTCTTATAACAATTAGTTCCACTTGAAATTGTAGGTCGAAGTCTGTTTAACCCTCGTGTGATGAAATTTATATATAAAGTATTAGTAGGTATATAGTATCCGCACAATACATTACATATTGTAGAACTCAAATTTTAAAAATCGTATAGTTCGGTCAAAAAATAACTATTAGAAAATAATGTATAAGAACCATTTGCAAAAATGCTTCTCCTTTTTTGGAAATAAGTGCATTTAATTGGAGTAAGTTGAAATAAGTTGTAAATTTTAAATAATAAGTAACTTCGAAATAAGTTGCATTTTAATTAAAAAAATTGTCAGCTACGTACTTTGTTAAATGCGTGCTTAATTTTTTAAAACTTATAAAAGTTTGAATAAGTAATATTTTTTTTTGTTTGGTTAGGGAACAATTCTCAAATAAAATCACATTTCTTTGCTTTTCTGTAGTGTGATTATATAATATTGAATCTTTAGTGTAAATTGCTCGCGAAAAATGCTATAAAGTGATAGGATAAATAAAAAAAAATTATCGTATACATATTTTTTATTACTTATTTTGAGATTTCAAATTAAAAACAAAATTATGGATAATTTGTTTGTTGTTTATATTGCAAAAATAATTCACTTATTTGCAACAAATAATTTTATATTCTTAATTAACATTCGAATTTAAAAATAGAAATGTAAAATAATTTTTGGGTTTTCTAAAAAGTAAAATCCATTTTTAATTATGAAAAACTGCATGCTTTCTTTTAAATCTAACATTGGCTTACCGTTTTATTGAGATTCAGAATCTAGATTTGTACTGATACCTCCTTCTAGAGGGTTCGATTCTTGGCAGTGCACCTATTTGACGTGCTCTCTCGAATATCAGTTCATTCAAAAGAAAGAAAGAAAAAAAAAAAAAAGGTGCAGCTATATATATCATCTTATTTTAACTATAGTCTATTTTTATGTCATTCCTTAAGAGTCTTTCAACAATTTCCATCTGCTTCTTGATCAAGATGCTTTAATCTTTCCCGCTTAGCGATAAGTAAATCGAAGTTTATTAGATTTATATAATCTTTATGATTTATAATCCTTATAAGAAATTAATTTACTGTTTAGAATTACGTGACATTTCAAATAAAGATTTTTTTTTTTTTTCCCTTAGCTGTCATTTTTTTTTTTTCAATCGTTTTCAATTGTATTGCCGTTGATAGTAGGCATGCGAAAATATTAATGTAACGATTAATTTAACTACTTTGACGAGAATTAGCTGTACTAATTTACAGCAGTTTTTTACAGCAGTAATACTCGATCTTGACAGTAGATGGTGTTAGGAGTTGCTGTTGATATTATGCTTCGGATAGGGAAGGTGTTATAATTTAGCAGTTGATTTCAACAGTGCTGTACAGGCATGGCGCCTGGTGGAGTCATGAGTAGCGCTGATTTTAACATTGGTTATTTCGGATAGAAAGGTTTCATATTAGCAGTTGATTTTAACGTTTGTTAAAAAATTCAACTGTTTGACAGAGAATAAGGTTATTTAGCGTATTACCCAGAGTTGTGTTAAGTTTTAACTCAAGTTAAATTTATCTCTCGCACTCATGGCTGCGTTTTTTATTTTAATTCTACATAAATTTGACATGTATAAAATTTAGCATTCTTATTGAACTTTTCTATTGCTTGATAATTATTTAATTATTATTTTTTTATTTTATCATTTTTAATGATATTGCATGATGCTATTATAGATGCATATTACGGTGAATATTTTGCTTGAATCGCTTAAAGATATAATAGGTTCCGACGATATCATATGAGATATATTATATAACACAAATATTTTTTTTAAATTTTAATTCATTAATTTTGTTAAATGTATTGATCAACAAAACTTCTCAAAGTAAAGAATGTTAATTGAAACTGAGCAATGATGAATCGTCTTTCTTTGTAATATATTAAGAAATATTGGAACAACAAAAAGTTTGTTCTAAAAGAGTGTTATTGTTAACCTAGAATATATATAATAGATGGATCCACAGATTAACTTTCATGCATAAATTTATGATTGCCGTCTTTTCAGAAATGAATTTAACAAAAAAATAATTGACATTTAAGTATGAAAAAATTCATATACTCAAAGCAATTTTTATTGAATTTTTTTTTAAAAAAGAATTTGAATAATTTTTTTATACTTATAAATAAATCTTTTATTTCATTTAATTAATAAATTATTGATTGCGATTTAAATTTTCTAAAAATCTTTTTAAAAATAATATATATATTAATTTAAAGTTTTTAAAAAAGAAATTAAATCCGCTTATTTAATTATTTTCGTCTTATATATTAAATTAGAAAAATTTAATTTTAAAAAAAAAAAAAAAAAAAATGTGCTATTGTTGGATAAATAAAATATAACACAAAAATTGTAAGTTTTTTTTTTTGGTAAATCACCCATTGAATATAGTGGTTTGATGGCCAATTGGCTCGAAAGCCGCAAAGCTCCGTTGGTACCATCCCTCTTAGGCTCCAGGTTCGAATCTTGACGGTGGCATGAATGTTTGTTGAGTGGTTCGAAAGCCACATTAAACTGTAGGTCCCGGTCTAATTAGCCTAAAGTGTGCACATAATGACCGTAGAGTGACAAACCAAACCCATTAAATAGATCCTATATTACAATTAAAATTAATGCTGTTCATTATATAGTATCCATATAAATAATTGAATCACACACTAAAAAGATTAAGGTTGTTAAAATTAACCGTTAATTTATATTAGCATTAACGGTTGACACCATTAAAGAAAACTAACGTTTTTTCCATTTCCAACATCATCAAAAATAGCTACATAATTCAATTGTTACTAGCTTTCATCTCGTTTATTTCAATAATTCAATAACCCATCTATAAAACATATTTTATGTTAAGTTATGATCGCTTAGGCGTTTGTAATATGGGGAAAAACAAAAAGAAAACGCTTAACACCAATATAATATTTCAGTTCTCCAAGAGATCAACATTTTTTGGAGTTAATTCTCGTTCGGATGTTTCTGCCAACACAGTTCGTGTTGCAGACCTAATTGCTTCTGTAAATTATGTCATGGGAAAGAATATTTTTCATCAGTGGGCATGTGAGAAGGCTTGGCAAAGGGTGTTTGTAAGCAATTTTGACTCCATCTATCTTGGAAGAGGCTCATATATTTTAAAACGCGTCACGAAAGTTGACGTTTAAAAAATGAATTCATAAATAACTCTGAAATATTATACTTGTTTTACGAATCCTTGATAAATGGGAGAAAAAAAAAGATTTTTTTTTTTTTTTTTTTTTTTTTTTTTTTGTATTCCCCTTAACCTATTTGCAATTACAGCAAAATGTTAATTGCTTTTATAATTCATCCTAGAAACGTAATGAAAAATCTGACTGCACTTCCTCGTCGTCGCTAGAAGTGATATTTCCTTTCTTTTTTAAAAAAAACAACGAAATTCCTTTTGGTTATACTACTGTGTCCAAAAAGTAAGACCAATTTTCAATTTAAAATTCTCGGGGCTTATGGGATTTCAATTTGTCTTCTTTTTTAGGTTGTTGGCACTGTCTTTGACATCTGTGTGAAATTTTACGTCAAAATATTCGTTAGTGCTTGAGTTACGCTTGGTTTTGTGAGATGCTCAAACTGATTCCGGCGGTTTTTGAAATGTCTCTTCAATCGACTAAAAACGGTGTCCCCGGAGTGGTCTTTTGAGTTTAGGGAATATCCAGAAGTAGCACGACGCTAAATTAGGGTGAATACGGTGGTTGTGGAACAATATGGGTTTCATTTTTGGCGAAAAAGTCACGAAAAATCAATGCAGTGTGTGAAGAACATTCAATGTTTTCGGTAGCATTTAAGATTTGACTCCCAAAACATCTTTTAAAATGGAATTTTGAATTTCCAACATCATCAGGAAGGTCTCTAATTTTAAATCGACGGTTTGCAAGCACCAAATCTTTAATTTTTGGACGTCAGCTTCGTCGGTTGAGGTTGATGGTCGACCAGAGGGCTCTTCGTCTTCAACGCGTTCTCTGCCTTCTTTGAACTGTTTATACCACTTCAAAACATTTCTTTCCGATATAGAAATGCTCACCGAATGCCTTCTGCAACATTCTATACGTTTCCAAACAAAATTAAGTGCAAGTTCTTTGCTCAACTAATTCACACACTTCAAAAATTAGCTTAGTTTAGCGTCTGACAAAGCCAAGCGTAACTCAAATACTAATGAATATTTTGGCGTCAAATTTCACACAGATATCAAGGACATCTAAAAAGAAGAAAAAAATTTAAATTCCATAAGCCCCGGGAAATTTACTTTTGGACACAGTAGTAAAATAGACCTGAAAGTTAAAAAAATTTTAATATGGTCAAATGTTAATTATTAGTTAATTTCATTGCATTTATAGTTTTTATTGTAGAAAATAGAGAGGGGGCATAAAAATAATAATTTACTTTTTCTTATTCTTATTTATTTTCTTGTTATTTATCCTGTATAAATTATATATCGAATAAATAAATTTGGAATAATAAGAATAAAGTTAGTATGGAATTATTTGAAAAATTTTTTATGAAAAACATGCCAAAACTTTTTTTATTTCAACTGTAAGCGATCTATTGATGAAAGTGATAATTTTAACAGATATGTTATTATTATTATATGCTGAAAGATAAAAGATCTGATTTTCAAAGCTTTATATAGATTTTTATCGATGATCGAAATTTCGTTTTACACTAAAGTAATTTTTTTTTTAATTTGGCCAGTAAACCTTACATTAATTAATGTAAATAGTAATGCAGTTGTTTCTAATTAATTTCTTTTAAAATTGAATTCACAATCCATCATAGGAAATGAGAAATCAAGATTTTCGAGTTTTAGAGTAGTTTCATTTTCACTTTCGTCAAATTCTTTTTATCTGTAGTATATTAATAGCATTTGAATAAATTGATATAAAGCAGCACCATCGAGATTAAATCTCAAAGCACCTAGTCAAGTCGAGTTCTAATTAATGCTTAAAATCTAATTATGCCATCTACTCTTATAAATTAACATAAAACTACCTATTGAAGATTTTTATGAGTATTTAATACCCTTATCATCATCTTAATTGCTATCAGGGCTGTTTGTGTGCCAAGGACATCTCAATCATCTTTTTTTTATTTTTTTAGCTATTAACTTCGAATAGTTTAATGAATACTCATTCTGTTAAATTTTTGTATAAGTTTTCAATTTTTGTTAGGAGTCTCATTGATTAAGTCTCATTGATCTCACTTAATTGAACTGAAATGCTTTAAGGACAGACTTTAAGTCCACATAATTGATTGTAAAATTTTCATTGAAATAAAATTATTTTAATTCCACTTGTGTTCAATTACTCGTTGTTTCTTCTGGATGTACGATGTTACTCGGGAAATGAAAATTATCCATACATGTAGTACATAATATCCGTATATACGTATAATATATGATTCCACACATATATATATTTATGAGAGTTATGCGCATTCATACATGTATTAAATACATACAAAATTATTGTTACTCTATACATATATAGAGTAACTTCCCCCGATTCGTGGCTCAGTGGCAAACATGCCCCGGCGGTGAGCATTAGGGTTAAGGTTTCATCCTCTGGCAGCTTTGTTGTAGTCACTGTTTCAAAAAAAAAAAGAGGATAATCGATTTCGTTTGTGATGTTCAGCATTTGGCTAATGAGTAGGATTATCTGGTGGGAGTTTTCCGAGTTTTCTCCCATACGATGCGTAAATGCGGTGGTGGTTCCCCCTAAAAGACTTCTCACTTTCTTCAGCGACTCGGAGCCAAGTCAGTCCTACTTGTGTTCCATTACTACAGAAGCTGCTTCCCTTCTGTCCTTCCAGGACTACAGGTTCATGGACTTGGTCTAGATGTCGCTGTCGATCAAGTCGGATAATAAACAACAACAACATAATATTGGGATGATGATTTCGGTACAAAACTGTGGAGTTGCATTTAAAAAAATAAAATTAAAAAAAAACCACTAGAAAAATATCAATGTCAAAGTTTTTAAAAAATTTGCAAGAAATTTCAAATTTAACTTTTAAACCTTATGCATAATTCCAGAAATTTATCAGGTTGTAGACCGCTTCATTCGAATTATTCATTCAACAAACGATATTAGAAGCATACACCTATGACTTTTACATCTCTGAATATTAATGGATAGAATATTTTTAAGCATGCTATCTGTTTTATGCCATTTGTAGAACAATAGTTGCTCATTTTATGTTCAACCCTTGCATAGTGTGAAATATGTAAGATTCTTATCCCCTAAATAACTAACTCTCTGGCACTACACTCCATGTGGGACTATGGCCGTCTGCCTATTGGCAGATTTCGAAAGAGGAGATGTTTTTCTTTTTACGCGGTAGGATTGTTTGCCCTACTCCCCGCAGTCATATTAGACCGATGCCTACGGTGGTGTGGACACGGTGGATGGCATGCTGACACACGGACTACGGTGGTGTGTGTGGTGTGCTTACAATGGTGCTGCAAACACCCATTCCATCCCCGGAGTCGAACCCGAAACCTGTGGCACCATGCGCTAGTCACTCGGCCATTCTATCCAGAATTTCTAAAACTTAAACGTGCATTTTGTGCATTTAATTATATTTCTGCTCTTAAAAATGCCAGAAATCACGTCTCTTATTTCCTACATCCATTGTAAACTAAAATTAACTAACTACATCCATTGTTAATTGTTATCTAAAAATTTGCGAATTTCACTTGTATAATTCTAAACTGGTCTAAAAACTTTAAGGAAAAATTAACTAATTGGTCTTTTTTTTATAAAGGTCTGCTGTCCAAAATTATTTATAAATAACATACGCTTTACATTATTTAAAAATCATGCATATATTTATCTCGTTTCGAAATTGAGTTCTGAATTATGCATTTTTTTTGAAGATTCACCCGCTTTTACTTAGCACAACAGATTTTTTTCTTTATTTACAGCTGTTTTGTCTTCTTAAAGAAAATTCTTCTTTTATTACCCTCATTCTTGCTAAGTCCCAATTCTCGCGAACGCGCACCATTTTCTCGGTAAATCCTCTGCTTTCTTCTCACTTTTCACGTAGGCCCTTTTTCGACCTTTTCTAATTCCATTAGCGGAGAAAAAAGATTAATCTTCCTTCCAGAAAGTGAGTTAAATTTGTCTTCCTCCTGGATTCAATGAGAGATACATTAGGTCTCCCCCCCCCCATCATCTGTCTCCCCTCCCCAGAACACACCTGACTGCGATGATGCAATTCAATGCAATCTCAACCTTTCCTTTTTTTCTTTCCTCTGCATTTCCTGGTCGCTCGCCAAATAGCTGGAAAAAGCGCTTCGGTAGTTGGGCATAATCGCCTCTTTATAGTTGCATATGCGGGAAGTTTTTTTTTTGTTTTTTGTTGTGTGTGTGTGTAGATTCCAGGTGCACCTGCAATCTGGTAGCTGATATAATGTGTATATAATCGTCCCCCCTCCTTTTTTTTGTTTCTTCCGATTATGTAAATTGCACGTTATGCCAGACGATTTTTCGAAGGATGATAACGCACAATGCTGAGTTTTTGCTAGAAAAGCCCTAATCTGAATTTATTAGTCATCGCAGAGTGGTATCGTGTGAGTTAGCGTATAATGTGATGTAAGAATTAATAGTATGTCGTGTAATACTTGCATCAGACCAATTGTGGCTTTATTGCATTTTTACACACATATACAGGAGGTTATCAAAATAATGGAAACACCTGTGAATAAAAGTGACATTTTTGAATGCGCTTTGAAAGCATTAAAATATAATAAAAGCTACCGGTTTTTTTAAATAGAAATGCATATATTATGCTAGTATGTGGTAGCTTTGTTGTATTCCCAAGCCACTTGTAACAGATGTTAATGCCAAACGTCGTCTACAGTGGTGCCACACTCACAAAACCTGTCGATTGATAAGTGGAAGAAAGTAATATGGTATGACGAAATCGTCTATCACACTTTTTCCCTACAACAGGACGGGTGTACGTTTGGAGGACACCTGCACAAGCGTATGATAGTGATTGTCTCCTTCCAACTATCAAGCATGGAGGTGGAACTGTCATGATATGGGCAGCCGTTTCGTGGTTTACTGTTGGACCAATCGTAACCCTGAAAGAAAGGATCACTGGAGAGAAGTATAGAGAAATTTTAGCTGACCAGGTCCATGCTATGATGCAAACTTTGTTTCCTGCAGGAGATGGAATTTTCCAGGATGATAATGCACCCATCCATGAAGCCAAGTGGTTTGTCCAATCATGGTTTGAGGATGAAGTTAAACATCTATCTTAACCCCGCACAGTCACCCGACCTCCCAATATCATTGAACAGTTATGATCTATTTTAGAGTGTTGAATACGGAATCGATGTTCTCCACCGGCATCTCTCCCAGAACTTTAACAATATCTCCTTGAAGAATGGTACAATATTCCTCTTCCAGGTGCACCGGCAATCTGGTAGCTGATATAATGTGTATATAATCGTCCCCCCTCGTTTTTTCTCCTGATTATGCAAATTGCACGTTATGCCAGATGATTTTGAAGGATGAGAAGGCACAATGAAATTCGCTGTTGAGTTTTTGGTAGAAAAGCCTAATCTGAATTTATTAGTTATCACAAAGTAGTGGCGTGCGAGTTAGTGTATAATGTGATGTAAGAATTAATAGTATGTCGTGTACTATTTGCATCAGACCAATTGTGGCTTTATTGCATTTTTAGACACATATGTATATACTACTGTGCCCAAAAAGTAAGTCAATTATTTTTCAAAAACTCTGCATTTATTCTTCCAAATTTATTTCATCGCCGTCAAAGTAATCCTCTCCGGACACAATGCACTTATACCAACTTTTTCCAATCCTCAATGCATGCTAAAAGTCATCGGCAGGAATGACCTTCAATGCACGCAGCGATTCACGTTCAATCTCTTCAATCGACTCCAAACGATGTCCCCGGAGTGGTCTTTTGAGTTTAGGGAATAGTCAGAAATCACACGGTGTGAATACGGTGGTTGTGGAACGATATGAGTTTCATTTTTTGCGAAAAAGTCACGAAGAATCAATGCAGTGTGAGCTGGCGCATTCAGTGTTTTTCGGTATCAATAAAGATTTGACGCGTTTGAGGTCTAAAATGGAATTGACCGATCCTTTGGAAATTCCAACGTCATCAGCAAGGTCCCTAATTGTAAATCGATGGTTCGCAATCACCAAATGTTTAATTTTTGGACGGAGCTTCGTCGGTTGAGGTGGATGGTTGACCAGAGGGCTCTGCGCCTTCAGCGCGTTCTCTGTCTTATTTGAACTGTTTATACCACTTGTAAACATTTCTTTCCGATGTAATAATATTCATCGAATGCCTTCTGCAACATTCTATACGTTTCCGCAAACAAAATTGAATGCAAGTTCTTTGCTCAATTCATTCAGACATTTCAAGAATCGCCGGAATCAGTTTCAGCGTCTCACAAGCCAAGCGTAACTCAAAACACTGATGAATATTTTGACGTCAAATTTCACACAGATGTCAAGAACAATGCCATCAACCTAAAAAAAAGAAAAAGAAAAAAAAATTAAATTCCACAAGCCCTGGGAATTTTAAATTGAAAATTGGTCTTATTTTTGGACACGGTAGTAGCATGGCAGACGACTTTTGAAGGATTATAACGCACAATGAAATACGCTGTTAAGTTTTCAAGAAAAGCCCTAATCTGAATTTATTAGTCGTCACAGAGTAGTGTCGTGCGAATCATTGTATAATATGATGTAAGAATTAATAGTATGTCGTGTAATATTGCATCAGACCCATTGTAACTTTATTGCATTTTTACACATACTATATACACTGAAGTTACAAAAGTCATGGAATACCTCTTAATATCGTGTCGGCCCTCCTTTCGCCCGGCGAAGTGCAGCAACTCGACGTGGCATGGACTCAAAAAGTCGTTGGAAGTCTTCTGCAGGAATATTGAGCCATGCTGTCTCGATAGACGTCCATAATTGTGAAAGCGTTGATGGTGCAGGATTTTGGGTACGAACAGACCTCTCGATGATGTCCCATAAATGCTCGATGGGATTCATGTCGGGCGATCTAGGTGGCCAGATCATTCGTTGGAATTGTCCAGAATGTTCTTCAAACCAATCGCGAACAGTTGTGGCCCGGTGACATGGCGCATTGTCATCCATAAAAATCCCATCGTTGTTTGGGTACATGAAGTCCATGAATGGCTGCAAGTGATCTCCAAGTGGCTGAACATAAGCATTTCCAGTCAATGTTCGGTCCAGTCGCACCAGAGGACCAAGTCCGTGCCATGAAAAAACAGCCCACACCATTACGGAGCCACCACCAGCTTGAACAGTGCCTTGCTGACAGTTTGGGTCCATGGCTTCGTGGGGTCTGCGCCACACTCGAACCCTACCATCAGCTCTTACCAACTGAAATCGTGACTCATCGGACCAGGCCACGGTTTTCCATTCATCTAGGGACCAACCTATATGCTCACGTACCCACGAGAGTCGCTGCAAGCGATGTCGTTCTGTCAGTAAAGGACCTCGAGTCGGTCTTCTGCTGGAATAGCCCAAGAAAGCCAAATTTCTCCGCACAGTTCTAACAGACAAGTCCCTTGTACGTCCCACATTGATTTTTGCGGTTATTTGACGCAGTGTTGCTTGTCTGTTAGAATTTACGACTCTTTGCAGACGTCGCCGGTCTCGGTCGTTAAGTGCAGGCGGTCGACCACTGCGCTGTCCATGGTGGGATGTTATGCCTGAAATTTCATACTCTCGGCACACTCTTGACACAGTGGATCTGGGAATGTTGAATTCCCTAACGATTTCCGAAATGGCATGACCCATGCGTCTAGCTCCAACTAACATTCCGCGTTCAAAGTCTGTTAATTCCCGTCGTGCGGTCATCATCACGTCAAAACCTCTTCACATGAATAACTTGAACAGAAATGAAAGCTCTGCGAAAGCACTGCGCATTTAGACCTGTTCTACGCGATGCTACTGCCATCTGAAAATTTGCATATTGCTATCCCATGACTTTTGTCACTTCAGTGTATATGTGGCAATTCTGTGGGCCATTTTTATTTTATATGGATAATTGAATAAGAAACAATCGGCATTCTGCGAAACCCTCATTAATCGTGTATTTCGTGTTAAAGCATAATAAAGCGTTTAATTAATATATTTATTTCATTTTTATTTATAAGTAATGGCACTTTTACAAGATTAAGACCCAATCAGTGGCGCAATTATGCTATCTGAGGCCGGTGGCAAATTTTTCGAATGGGTCCTTTCCCCAATTTTCCCTTAACCATGTCTGATAAACCGAATGGTTAAGCTGTAGATGCTTGCTATGCAACTCCAAATCCCAAACATTATTATGTGGATTTTGAAACCACGTGGCTGCAAAACTTTCATAGAATTATTAGCCTACATAGAAACCTTCATGCCCGACTCATGGCTCAATGGTAACGTGCGCCGCTGGTGAGCATTAGGGCGAGGTTAAATCCGCTGGCGGTATTGTTGTAGACACTGTTTCAAAAATACGAGGAGATTCGATTTCATTTGGGATGTTCTGCATCTTGGCTCGTGAGTCGTACTTGGTGGGAGTTTTCCGGATTTTCCCTATAGTTTGAACCATGTTTGTGAGTGGTTTCTTCGGATACATATATTTTAAAGAAACTTTGGGACAATTAACAACATAAACAAGTTTGGAAACTTTTGAATGTTACATAAATACGTTGAAAAATTACTCCAGGTCTTTTCCAAAGTACTTTTTATACAAATTTACTGACTCTTGATTTCATAATCTCTATACTATAGCGCCAACATACTCGTACATACGTGGATATTTATTATTGCAGATTTGATGCTATCTGTCTTATAACCATCTCAATTGTTATCTGCCAATTTAAATATCACATTTTCATCGTTGTCTGGTTATTGAAATTTTACCATTCCCTCTTATTTAATTTGGGTGAATAAAATTCTTTATAATTTATTTTCTGATGTGTATTTAAAGCTCTGTCGTAGATGATTCGTGGGAGATTGATTGTGACCTTGAATAATCTTGGATCCTGGAAGAGACCTTGATTTTTTATTGAGCATAAGGAGTGGGAAGTTTCCAGTCTAGACTGAGAGTTAAATTGTGTAATGTCATTGTGATGCTACGAAAAGAATACACTTGCTATCATTGAAATACTTTTAACTCTTTGTTAGGTAACATTATCTTGTACCCTTAACAGCTATTGCTTAATATTAAGTTTAACAATTTTTTAAATGTATATTTATAAACAGTGGCAGCGTTTGGCATACTTTTCATATTGAAATTAACTTAAATTTTTCGAAATATGTAAACGATACAGACATGCAGAAATAGGTTACTGATTTAGGTAACCACCTAATTAATAAAAGACAGTATTTTGCGACATGGGTGCACTTTATTAGAATTTTTTTCGAAACATGTTATAAATGCTGAGGTGGAAAATTGGATTGAAATTGCAGATCATCTCCTATAAAAGGCAGCATTTTGCAACATGAATGCACTTCTTTTCTGGCGATATCTCAAAATATGTAAAAGGTGAAGAGATAAAAAAAAAAGGGATCAGAAATTGCAGATCATCAATTAAATTTAAAAATGACAGCATTTTGCAACGTGGATTCATTATGTGCACTACATTAGTGATCTGTTTGGTGAAGATCTAAATGGTGAAGATAATGTGAGATTTGGGGAAAGAAGGAAAATTTGACTTAGCAATTTATCGCCAGTTATTTGCAGTCTATTCCTCTTTATGATAAGAACCAGTTCCTTTAATTGGAGATGTTAGTCGACAGACCAGTATTAAAAAGAAGACCTTGAAATAATGTCAAAGAATCAGAATTATTAATTTAAAAGGTAATTGGTATTCACATTCTCGAATCAAAGGTATCCATTTGAAAGAACCTCGTACATTCCGAGCTGCCTGATGGCCAATTGGTTAGCGCTCTGACCTTTAGTACCCCAATCTTCAGGTTCGAATCCTTAAATAGCCCAAAGTGTGCACAAGATAACCGTAGAGTGACAAACCAAACCAAATCACTAATGAACTGTTTCTCTTCTAAATGATGAAGATAACATGAGATTTTTAGGGAAAAAAGGAAAAGTTTTAATTACACAATTTATCGCCAGTTATTTGCAGTCTATTCATCTTACGATAAGAACCAGTTCCTTTTATTGCGGATGTTAGTCGACAGACCAGTATTAGAAGGAGACCTTGAAATAATGTCAAAGAATCAGAATTGTTAATTTAAAAGTTAATTGGTATTTACACTCTCGAATCAGAGGTATCCATTTGAAAGAACCTCTTACATTGCGAGCTGCCTGATGGCCAATTGGCTAGCACTCTAGCCTTTGGTATCACAGGCCTCAGGTTTAAATCATGGCGGTGGCATGGATGTTTCTTAATGGTCGTTCCCACTGGGGCGTAAGGCGGCGACGCGTCATGCGGCAGGAAGAAAACTTTTTCGACCTGTTCACACCGAAGCGTCAGAAATTGCTTTACGCCTAGTGACGTTCCAGTTACTTCTACTAGATGGCAGATCTACTATTGGCTCAATCCAAGTCACATGACGCGGCAAGCATTTGAGAGTTGAATGTTGGACTTCAGCAGGTTTCAGGTGAACGCAGTGAGGCTAGTGATTGGTCAACGCCTCACGCCTCTGTGTGAACGAGCCTTAAATGGTTCGGAACCCACGCTAAACTGTAGGTCACGGTTTAATTAGCCCAAAGTGTGCACAAAATGACCGTAGATCGGCAAACTAAACCAAACCGAATCGTACATTGCGAATTGCGAGGTCTATCAAAATCAACCATAGTAACTGAACAACTAGATCAAAGCCTCCATTGCTTTCATTTTGAAGTATGTTGTTTAATTAATAAAAATATGTAATTAATTTTCATAAAGCTGCCGTCATATGTTTCTACAAATCTCTAGTTCATTGCTGTTGGTTAACCAAATTTTCATCTATCTTAAGGAGAGAAAATGTGTACATTTCTCACTTAATATGTCTTGACCTTTCAAAACAGGAAGAATTAGTGTTGTTTTTTAAAAATAAGAATGGATCGTGAAGTTTGTCAAAGCCCATATTGTAGCTACTTTTCATCTTTTTCAATAATTAGATGTAAAGTTAGCTTCCCAGTGATAACTGTAGTCTTGTTGAGAAGACAGTTTTATCGTTGTAAAGAGAAGAATAGGATTAAAACTTGTTGCTTCAACTTTTCTGTAGATTATATAGATTTTTTTAAATTAGTAACTAGTACATAATGTAACGTGGCCTAGTAGACAAAATGAAATGATACGCTGCGTTTTGATTAAAAAAAAAAGTTATCATTTGAGATACAAAAGGGAATTAAAAGATAATATAAATATTCGGAAAGAGAAAAGAAAAAAGTATGGAAAATGTTTTATATAATGAACAAGAATATGATTATTTTTAAGAGATATAAATTAGACAATGAAAATTGATCGGCTCTCGCTTAGTAAGAATCACAATTCCAGCATTTTAAAAATTCATTTACAGCACATTATTCATTCATTTACGCCATCAATTATTTTAATTGATGATATAATACAACAATATATATATACCGCTGCTACTCATTTAGCACTGACCAGGAGGCAAGTATAGCTTGAAGATATGGTACGGATGCGAGTAACGCTATCCCCCCATTTTAGATATGCTATTCTATATAATTAAAAAAAAAATGTTGGCCCAACTCGTGACCGAGTGATAATGCGTGCCGGTGGCGTGTATTAGGTCCGTGGTTCAATCCGCTGGCGGTTTTGTTTTAGACACTGTTTAAAAAATGACTAGGTGGGAGTATTCCGGTTTTTCTCCCGTACGCTACACAAATGCGGGGTAGGTTCCTCCTAAAAGTCCTTCCGGAAAGTACTTCCCTCCACCTTCAGCGACACCGAGCCAAGTCAGACTTCTACCTATGGTTGCGCCATCACAGCCGAAGCTGTCAGCCCCCTCCCTCCTTCCATGAGAGCACACGAGTTCTTGAACTTGGTCTAGATTTTGTTGTCTACCAAGTGGAATAGGAAAAAAAAATGTAATTGATGTTAAAATATTTAAATAACAGACTATAATGGAAAAAAGTGGTAACCTTTTTAAAATTTTCGACACCGTTTTATATTTTTAGTACAGAATATATATTCGTTCTAAGAATTTCTTGTTACACATTACGAAAAATCATTTTTTCTTCGCAGTTTACTTATCCGTCTCTGAAATAAATATACTAAATAATGCAATTTTTAATAGGCTGTGATAAAATGCATTATTTTAAGTGGACCTTATAGCATTTCCTTTCAGATTTTAATATTTGAAATTTTGTTAGAAAAGTAGTGGAAGAAGATTCTAGTTTGCTTCATGAACAATTTTCGAAAATTTCACATATAATTCAGAAAATTTCAGTAATACCCCAATTACCGCTGGTTGACGCTATGCATTTCCTTACAATATGCGTAAAATGTATATTTTTAGTACAACGTTTATTAAATAAACCATATGTAAGATTTCATATGCAGAGATGACAACTATGACTCGTCTATCTATTGTGTAAAAGATAAACATCCTGTTTAAAGGCTGAAACGGATGAATCGATTATTTGTGAGGAGTATTAGTCAGACATAAAATACTTTTATAGGAAAAAGTGTAATAATTATTGGGGGGTTTTCCATCTAATTTTTATTTTGATGTTATGTAATTAATTTTTATTATTAATCATTAAAATTGTTTTATTGTATTTAAAACCCTTCCGAAAACACCTTTCTCCCCTATTACGCCGCTCTGTTTGAATCCGTCCAATTTGGCCGCTTGCCAGTTTTTCCACACAGTGAGTGGTTAAACTATACAGTTCAATCACTCTGTGTGTGGAAACATTTGTCCGCAGTTTCTCATCCTGTCCCGTTGTGTAGTTTCTCCGTTGTTCCAACGGAAAGTATGGAACATTTTGAATTATTCACGATCTACGGAACAATACTAATATTTCTGGGGAAATGAAAAAAATGAAGCAATTATTTATCTTTTATTTTTCCAGATTTCGAGAAAAGTAGTGCTGGCTTTTGTCGACAAAAAAAAAATTGTATGCATTTTTTCGAATCCATTAAACTGTAATAAAAGTGAACTTGGCATAATATTTTGGTGGTTCGTACTATTCCAATGTCTTAATGTTTATGTATATATGCACTCCCTAGTGAGTGGGTGGCCTGATGGCCAACTGGCTAGCGCTCTGACATTTGGTACCACAAGCTTCAGGGTCGAATCATGGCGGTTGAATGGATCTTTGCCAGTGGTTCAAAATCCACGTTAAACTGTAGGTTGTCTAACTAGCCCAAAGTGTGCACAAAATGACCGTAGAGCGACAGACCAAACTATTCAGTAATGGGCACCTATAAATATAATGCCGCTATTTCATTTCCATGGTTATTATAAAAAACGACAACCGATCTGTGAGGTATTGACTTAAAGAGGTTTTAATTTATTAGAAATGCTTAATATTAGTATACAGAAGAACGACACATAATCTGAGATACTACCGAAAAATCTTATTTGAAGTTGGCATATGTGCATATGCCAAAGTAAAGTGGACATACTTTTAAAAGGTTTTTTTGTCCTTCTTATGAAGTTTTTTTGAAAGTTGGCAGAGGTAGGAGGTATCTTAATTACAACTTCCTTTTTTCTCTGTTACTAAAGAATAACTCCCTGCAGTTATGCGATATAAATATCTCCCCTTTCTTTGAAAGATATCTTCCTCGGGGATCATTAGTTCCTGAACCTGAATGCGCGCGATATTCCATTGATCCTTATCGCTGGTGATCAAAAATTGAGCACTCATTCGCGCGGAGGGCCGTTTACCCCACTTCTGCGATTCCCAGCTCTATAAATACGCTCTTTTATTCCGAGGAGTGTCGTCTTCTCCATGCTGTTTTGGTGCTCGGGGATCTATCTGGTTCGCTTCCAAATGGAAACGGATGTTCCCAGAAAGATGCTGGCAGAGTCGTCCTCGTGTTCGACCTCACACAAGAAGCGTCACCCAATCCCCAAACGCAACGTGCGTCACCCTGTGTTACCTGCTGGCTGCTGTGATAAATTAATGGATCTTCTCTTTTTATGTCATCATTTCGTCTATATTTACCTTTGAATGAAAGTCCTAGCCCGTTGAAAAGAAGGTATTGATAAAAAGAAAGAAATGCAGGTATGCCTTCTCCTCTCACGGGCGAGGTTGCAATCCTTGGCTCTTGTTGGTGAACAACTGCAGCTCTATTCATGGTAGACCCGGCGGCGTGTCAGCAAACTCGTAGACCCGAATCATTTCTCGTGAACTCTTGAAGTGAAGCAGTTGCTATAGGCCGTGCCAAAAATGAATGGTGATTGTTGCAGTTGCTTTAAGTTACACTTTGAATGTCAAAAGTCATCCGAGAGCGATAGTATTTGACAACAAACACTTTTGTAATGTGACATTCCAGTCGAATTCTGTATGCAAATTTCAGTGTTGATGAAAATAAATATATTGATATATAATAAAATAATACTTAATTTTTTATTAACATGCATATTGAACCTTCCAAAAGGGTCGTTCTCTCAAAGAAGCCATTTTATTTATTTATTATTAAAATTTAAAAAAAAATATGGATTTTCATTCCTTAAGATTATTATTAAAAAATATGGGAAAAAGAAAGCATCATGATCAAATTCTGGGCAATGGTTTATATATATATATATATACAAAAACCGTGCTTTACAAGTTATAGTTTAGTTAAAGTGCTTAATATTAGTATACAGCAGAAGAATGGCACATAATTTGGGATACTCCTGAAAAACCTTATTTGAAGTTGGCATTTGTGCATATACCAAAGTAAAAGTGGACATACTTTCAAAAGAGTTTGTTTTTCGAAAGTTGGCAGAGGTAGGTATCTTAATTACAAATTCTTTAGTAACAGACAAAAGGAAGTTATGCGATATAAATACAAACTGGAATTAAGTAGCCAAGGGATTAATAATAATTTATTTTAATTATAAAAGGGATCTTAAAAAAAGTCACGTTCCTTAATTGATCGGTTAATTTTAGGTATGGTCCAGTATTGGATAATTTTTAGGTGTGGTCCAATGGATATTAATGTAGGATACTGTTCTTTGATACGTTTTCCAGATATACAGATATCGAAAATATTCTCGCAGGAAAGGGAAAACTTCAATGTTAGGTCTATCCAAGGAGCACTGAAAACAATTAAAAATTATCATTTGAAATACGGGAATGACGAAAAAGATCATCATTCCACATTGACAAAGATTATACGTTGCTGATTTCTTAATCAATTTTTCTATTAATGTTCATGTTGCAACATGAGAAGTGGCTGGGCGCTATTGTGGGAGAATTAAAATAAATATATTTTTTTTTTTATAGTTGAATTACCCATTCCATTTCCTGTTTATTTTGTTATCAATTAGCCAATTTTCATTTATCTCATTTGAAATTCCCGATTATATTATTATTGAAAAGAATCACCTTCAAAAAAAAAAAAAAAAAAAGTTTTTCCGAAAGTTGATGAATTATGGATGAAACTATTGAGTTTTTAAATTGACTTTGCTCGGTTCAAAACCCCACAAGGAAGCCAAATGAAGCTCCCTTGTCTATATATGCCGGGTTTTGCCGTGATAAATATGTAGGACAAAAGACCTTCCATGGAAGAGGATACGAAATTCTCGTATGCTATTCTTTTTGGGTCATTGTGCCGAATTGCGCTGTTAATGTAAGTGTATCAGGTTCTCCCCAGACGGCAAATGGTGAATCCTGAGTAACGCTGTAATCTGCTACATGTCATTCTAGTGGAAAATGATCTTAGGTCGAAGGCGCTAACACACAATTTAAGCGAATGGAAAATGAAAAGTAGCATAATATTATCCTTTACCGGACTTGTTTACTATGATTTGTCCTCACCCCGTGAATGGATACGTGTTCCGGCGGGGCCATTGATGTTTGTAGTACTTCGGAATCCACTTTAAATTGTAGGTCCCGTAGGTCTAATTAGCCGTCGTGTGCACAAGATGACAGTAGAGCGACAAACCATACCAAACCGTGAATGGATAAATGAGCAAGTTCTAAATTTAAGCCTTAAGTCTTCATATTTTAAGAAATTGTTGTTTTAATTTACATTTATACTCATCATAAGTACTAAGGAAACATTTATTTTATTGCTACTTTACTCACCTTTAAGTAGTATCCACGGAGGTGAGGATCTACAATAACCGTGTGGACTTTGAAAACGAAACCTTATACCTGAACATAAAAACAAACTTCTCACTTTTGATTTCACTACAGTTCTACACAGAGATTGTTTTTAGCATCATAAAATCACATTTTCTGACTGTGATGCCATCTATTAATTTAATATTGCTATAAAAGTTTGGTTCATGGAGGTCATAATTTATTGCAGGCCACTACTTACCATGCCATAAAAACTAAGACACGTTGAAAAGAAATTATCTATACCAAATCACTGTAGTTAGTTAGTGTAGTTAGTTGATTAAGTTGTAAAGTTAAGCTATTAAATAGTTAGATTAATAAATATTTAACTGTTATTATAGCAACAGTTATTATAACTATTACTTAAGAAATGAAACTATCTTTAGAGTAAAATTGATATTGGGACATGGACACGAAGGTGAGATTTCACTACTGTGATTGAATTGTAAGAAAATATAAAAAAAAATGTATTTGCTCAACTCATTTAGACGTCTTACATCAGCAATATAGATTATAAGTTTGTTAAAGAATATTAATATTGCTTTTTGACTGGAATTTACACTTTCTGTGGAATGATATAATGACTCATGAACTGCGTGGCGTCCAAACAAAAATAGGAATAATAGGTAAGAAAATATATAGGGAGTGTAAAGGTTTATTTAAAAATATATTTATCTCCTCGTGTGCCCCAAGAAACTTTCATTTTAATACTTTTTATTTAAAACAATCACTCATTTGACATGTGATCTTTATAAAATTGACATGGAATATGTGTTGGTAAGTCTAATGATTTGGCAGTAACAAGTATTGTTTTTCTCAATATAGTGGATAAGGATTCGGTTATGTTTATGAAAGTTAACTTAGCTATATTTCAACGTTATACAGGTGGTTACCAAAATAATGGAAATACCTGTGAATGAAAATGACATTTAAGAATGCTCTTCGTAAGCATTAAAATGTAATCTTAGCTACTATTTTTATTTTTTAAATATATAAAGTATATATATTGTTAGTATGAAGTAGCCTTAGTGAAGTTATATATGTCTTGGATTTTTGTCAAAAGCTTAAAATGTCAGACCTCGCAGACTTTCAAGAGGCCAAATTGTAGGAGCCCGATTAGCTGGAGCAACTGTGACCAATCATCCCAGGTTTTAGGCGGTCATGCCAGCGTACACACAGCTTGGCAAAGCAAATTTTGGACGGAAGTAGTAAAAGAGACCGACGGATATTGAAACGAATTGTAATATCTAAAAAGAAAAAAACTGCAGCCAAAGTGACAGCAAAGCTTAATCAGCATCTGGATATTACAGTGTCAATAATTACAATTAGAAGATACCTTCATAAATAGGACATTTACAGCAGAACAGCAATTTCCAACCCACTTGTCACATCAGTTAATAGCATACGTCGTTTACAATGGGCCTCAACCACAAAATCTGGTCTATTGATAAATGGAAAGCAATTATGTGGTTAGACAAATCATCTTTCACACTTTTCCACACCACAGGACGGTGCACGTTTGGAGAACACTTGCACAATCATATGATCGTGATTGTCTCCTTCCAACAGTCAGGCATGGAGGTAGATCTGCCATGGTATGGGCAGCTATGTCGTGGTTTTCTGCTGGCCCAATCGTAACCCTGAAAGGAAGAATCACTAGGGAGAAATTTTAACCTATGTTGCAAACTTGGTTTCCTGCAGGAAATGTACTTTTTTTTTTTCCAGGGGGATAACATTGCTATTCATGCAGCGGAACCTGTCCAGTCATGGTTTTATGAAACCGAGGATGAAGTGAAACTTTGTTCACAAAGTCCCACGACCGCAATATCATCGAGTCATCATGGACTGCGAGTCGTCGAGTCATTTACTTTGTAGAGCGATCAACCCAGAATCGATGTCCTCCACCGGCATCTTTCCCGGAACTTTCATGATATCCTCATGAAGAGTGGTTCAATATTCCTCCAAACACTATTATGATTCGATTCCCAGGCGAATCCAACCTGCATTACATACTAAAAGCGGCCCTTCGCATATTAGTAAATGATTCCTTATAATTCTAGGGTATTTCCAATATTTTAATAACCACCTGCATATTCAAGTTTCATTAATGAAATAAGGTATAATGTATGTTCACATATGATAAATTACAATTCGTAAATGATTTCAGCTTTTTTTTTTAATTATAAATTTTAAACTTAGTCTTACTTTTTTCATTGAATACATTGTTCTATTTTTTTATTTATTTTTAAATTGATAAAAATACTGAAGTTTTGAATTATATTTTTATTTTTTATATGTATTCTTAATTATACTTTTGTGGCCTGGTTGTTTCTATAATGTTAATATCCATATATTACAGGTCGAGATTACATATGGGGAACTGGAAAAATCGGTGTTAAATGTGAAGGTATGTAAAATTTAATCATTGAATCTATTTTAAATTTTTTTTTTTAATTAATGTTTATTCACAGTTTAACATATTCCAATCATCTGCTAATTTGTTGCAGCATTTTAAATACAGCACTCAATGCACGTAAGCATAAACAGATGTCCAATACCTTGTCATAATATATATTGATATCCCTAATCTCACTATTTTGCATAAAATGTAGATACATTTTTAATCGCACATTTTTTTTTTTTTTTTTCGTTTCCATATTCATGACAATGCCCTTTTGGGTATTTCATAATCATCCACAATTATGCCCTTTTGATGAAGGGGGATTGAATCACAGGGAACATTAGAAAGGATTTAGCCAAAGCATTCGCATATAAAATAATTTCAACTCTAATAATGCCCGTAAGACATATATTCCCTTACCATCCAACCCATAACATCATTAATAATTTCACGCAGATCTTTCGATTATCTTCTTAGACAAAGGCGTAATTGTTCGAATCCATAAGAAGATTATTTTGACGTTTCATAATCTCATCTCCAGTAAGAAAAAAAAAAAAAAATGCCACCATCACAACCTGGAGGGACATTGCGATTGCACTTAATGGATTTTCTGCACACGCACTCAAGGGCTTGCTGCCGCTTCGAAACCAGATTCAAGGCAACCGTGTGCTGGGCAGCATCATCCTCTGTCATTGTAATTCACCTCTCCCTTATTCGAATCGCGTCGGACACTACCTACCTGTCTTTCGCGGGTAGTTAACGTGTAATAACTCTTTGCGTGTGTGATAGTCTCGCTCCTTTTGATTGCTGGTTTTTCTTTTTAGATGTCATTGTTTAAGAAGTGCCATTAAAGCTCTGGGAACCGCCCAGGAATCTGGGTTCGTGACGGAATGGTTTTTTTTTAAATAATAATACACATTTTCTTTTACCAAATCTTTAGCAAGATATAGAGGCTTTCATAAAATTTTATGAATTTTTTTCCAATAATTTTTTTAATGCGTTGAAGATCACGTATTACTAGCGCTCTGTCGCTTTGGGAAGTAGGTTTTTGGGTTCAAGTCCCGGTGGGGTCATGGATATTTGTAGGGGTTCAGAATAAACTTTAAGCCTTAAGTCACGGTCTAGTATGATTGTTGGGCGTAGGGCTGACAACCCTACCCCATAAAAAGTAAATATCTCCCATCAAAAAAAAAAAAACCAATCCTATAGAAAAAAATCTGCCAGCCGACCTTGGGCTGTTGCGCCAATGAAACAGAAGATTGAAATCTAAATCGAAGAGTATTGCATTAAATTACGATAATAATTCTACTGGTTATTAATTAGATCTTGTAGTATGTAGGTTGGATCAGTTAAATCTTGTAGTATCCGATTGTAACTGGGTGTGGTTGGGATGAAATACTTGTGTCACTGGTTAGAGAACTGACAGCTTTTTTTTTAAATGTTCACACATACAATTAGAGACAAACAATATATATCAAAAACATATAATTATAGATTTGTGGAAGTATTCTACATCTGAGCCGAAAACCCGATATTTAGGTGCGCGAAATATGCTTCCTCTCCGAATGAAAGTCTGTAGACCAACAAAGACACAGGGTTACGTTAAATATATATCCTCTCTCGGTGAGAAACTATAAACAACTTTTCTCATTGGGCGCACAGGTTGCTCTGTACTTTCTCACCGGTGAGAGTCTCGAGGCCTACAGGCTAATTATCCTGAACTACACAGGGGGCGCTCTTGCCAGTGCGTAGGAGGAAGCGCTGTTACAATCTTTTATTTACTATTTCCTCGTAAAATTCTTTTACATATATTAATGATTAAATGAAACAAACTATATTATCCAAACAAAGCACGCAGATTTTGGCTTTTTTATATATTTATATATAATGTGATATAGTTTTATAAACAACCACAAAGCGTTTCTACCTTTCACTTGCTAAAAATATTTTCCATGTTTTAATGAAGAGATCATCTGATATTGATTGGAGCTTTATAAAAGCATCGCAAGAAGTGGAAATAGAATATAGCATATATTATTAAAAATTTAGTATTGATCGGGTTTTGGATCTTTATCTATCATATTTTTGTTAACTTAGCTTAGAAAATCAATTTCTTTTTGTTAACTTAGCTTCTTTGTTACACGTATAATGAAAACGTTCTTGCCATTTGCTTTATGTTATTCAATTATTCATGCAGCCTTTATGCATTACCGGCGACACATATTTCGTGACAAAACTTATGCGTGCCACTTTGCTTTTATGCTAGAAATTTCCAGCATATTTTGAATTCTAAAGTACACGCAGTTCTTTATATGTACTGTATATCGATATTCTTTTTACCCAATACGCAGTCAAGCTATCGAATCGTTTTCTCATTGTTTAATGAATCGACTTTTAACTGGAAGAGTTGTGCTGCTACTACTATGTCCAAAAAGTAAAGCCAATTTTGAATTTAAAATTCCGGGACTTGTGGAATTTCAAATTTGTTTTCTTTTAGGTTACTGGCACTGTCCTTGACATCTGTGTGAAATTTGACGTCAAAATAGTCATCAGTGTTTGAGTGACGCTTGGCTTTGTGAGACGCTAAAACGGATTCCGGCGATTTTTGAAGAGTCTGAATTAATTGAGAAAAGAACTTGTATTAAATGTTGTTTGCGGAAACATATAGAATGTTGCAGAAGGCATTCGGTGAGCATTCCTAAATCGGAAAGAAATGTTTAGAAGTGGCCGACCACCTCAACCGACGAAGCTCACGTCCAAAAAATTAAAGATCTGGTGCTTGCAAACCGTCAATTTACAGTTAGAGACCTTGTTGATGCTGTTGGAATTTCAAAAGGATCGGTCAATTCCATTTTGGGTCTCAAACGCGTCAAATCTCGATTTGTACCGAAAACACTGAATGCGTCAGCTCACACTGCATTGATTCTTCGTGACTTTTTCGCCAAAAATGAAACCCATATCGTTCCACAACCACCAAACTTCTGGTTATGAACTGGTGCTACTTCTGGTTATTCTCTAAACTAAAAAAAAAAAAAAAAAACACTCCGATGACACCGTTTTGAGTCGATTGAAGAGATTCAACGTGAATCGCCGCGTGCTTTGAAGGTCATCCCTGCCGATGACTTTTTAACATGCATTGAAGATTGGAAAAAAAAAGTTGGCATACATGCATTGTGTCCGGAGGGGACTACTTTGAAGGCGATGAAATAAATTTGGAAGAAGAAATAAACAGTTTTTGAAAAAAAAAATTTGTCTTACTTTTTGTGCACAGTAGTACGTATATCGATATTCATTTTTACCCAATACGCAGTTATCGAAATAGTTTTCTCATTGTTTAACAAATCGACTTTCAACTGGAAGAGTTGTGATGCTATTGCTTCACTGTGATTAAAATGTATCTTTGGTTGCAAATAAATTTATGGGGACGGTTTCCGTGCGGACGTGCGCTCTAGCGCGTCGTCTTGAACGGATTGAAAAATCGCTTTAACTCATTAAATAAATAAATAAAAGAAGTTTAGTGATGTCGCAGTAACCGTAACTGACCTAATATCATTCGATACTTGATTTTAACTGTAAAAAAAGTATTTTGTTAGCTCTAACTCGAATATTTTTTTAAATCGAATTTGCAGTGTATATCGAAATAGTTCCTAATTTATTTTTTTTTTTAATATACGAAAACTTTTATAAATGATTATTAGTTAGATATTTCTGTAATTTTTTCACGTTTTTATTATTTTGTGCAATTAATTACATTAAGTATTTTATAGTTGTTCGGAATCCTCTTTAAACCATAGGTCCCGTCTCACACGACCAAGAATGTCACAGAGCCCATTCAGATTTCTCGCCCACATAATTCCCTAACTGTAAAGGGCAACTCAGCTCTAATCATAATGATGAGGTTTTGTGTAGTGGTAGTTATAGTAGACCGGGACCTACGGTTTAAAGTGGATTCCAAACCACTACAAAAATCCATAGCACTTCCGGGACTCGAACCCGAAACCAGTGGCACCGAGTGTCAGACACTCGGCCATCACCCTCTATTTTTGTACCAGCCTAATATAATATATTACGATAATGTGTGTTCACAATTTTACGCGCATGCTACACGTGCCCCCTGGATAGTTTTAAATGAGTAACAGCGGTGCAACCCTTGCTTATAGCATAAAGATAACTGTCTCTGTATTGACAACTGCATTAGGAGGGACCTGATGGTCGAGTGGCTAACGCTCTGGTGCTCGGTACCACAGGTGCTATGGATTTTGGTAGTAGGAACCCTCTCTAAACCATAGGTCCCTGTCTAATAGGATCGTAGTTGTGGGGATAGTGTTACTCGCGTCCGTAGCATATCTTCAAGCTACACAAGCTATCTACAAGCTTTACCCTGTGTAAATGAGTAACACAGGTGCAGCCCTTGCTTATAGCATAAAGATGAACTATATTATCAGCTGCATTAGACCATACAACAACAACATAAAGAAAACTTTTAGGATTTACGAATACCAATTGATCATGTATGAACGTATCTTATCTCGCATTTTGTTCAGTGGAACTCGCAATATTATTATGTTAAGTGGGTAGTTAAGTTATCTTTTCTAAATTTAACTAACCCTTACGTAATAGTTTGAAGAAACTGAGACAATAGTCTGTTGACATTCTGAAAACCAGACGCTTTAAATTAGTATGTAGAGCACGTGACTTGATATTGGCCAATCATTTGTCTTGGCAACACATAATTCATGACAATTTTTAAAACACTGATAGTTAAAATCACGTGCTAAATCTGCATTTGTTATAAATAAAAGCTTCTGAAATGAGATTTACTTATTGTGCGCGATGAGATGAATCTGTTTTAAATAAGAACGTGTACTCTTATATATTTTCATGTCACGCAGCTCGTACTAGGACAGTAGTTTTCAAAAGGTGCACCCTAGAAGATTTCCGGGTGCTCTTTTTGTCATTTTTCAGACACATTGCACTACAAACAACTAGCCTTTTGGGGTTGATTTTTCTTCTTTTATTCCCATAAAAGATCGCCAAATAGCAATAATGCGCCAAAAATGGTTTCGAGAAACTAGGAGCGGTAGCTTCTGTAGTTGGCTACTAGGAACTCTAGAGTCTATGTGATTTTCAATGTTAAAAAAAAAAAAAAAAATTCCACTGCAGTCTCTGAGACTCCGTCGTCTGTAAGTAGTAATCTGTATAGTTCACTACTTGTATATAAAACTATGTGGCGTTAGTAGAGGATGATTATTTCTCAGAAATTTGTATATAGTGCGCCTACAAATATTTAGGTTTTTAAATGCGGTTCCGACTTTAAAAATTTGAGAAGCACTGTACAACGTCATGTTGTCACATGATAAAAATGCCATGAAATATTTAGATACATTATAAAATATAAAATTATATTTGAATGCGCACAACATGCATTGCTTTGGCAAGTGTATAAAATGGATTTTTTTAAATTCAATAATTTTTTTTATTAAATTTGCAATGTCTGAAATCTTTATAATTTAGAAAAAAAAATAATAAGTTTAATAATAATAAAAAAAAAGCTTATTTACTACCTTCTAAACCATATTCCTGAGCCTATCAGAAATAAACTCCTTAATTATCTGGCGGCCTAATGGACAATTGGCTAGCGCTCTGACCTTTTGGTACCTGGTCTTCAGGTTCGAATCCTGGCGGTGGAATGGATGTTTGTGAGCGGTTCGGAATCCTCATTAAATTGTAGGTCCCGGTCTAATTTGCCCAAAGTGTGCACAAAATGACCGTAGAGTGACAAACCAAACCAAACCTTCATTGTCTGTAATGAACATTAAAACGTCATGCTTATATTGCTGAATTATATAGTTCACATTATTTTAATAATTTCAATCAATTAATAAAATAAATCATTATATTTTTCAAATTTATCATTACAATAATAATAATATGATAAATGGGCCTGATTTGTCGAGTGGCCAGCGCTCTGGCATTCGGTACCGCAGGTTTTGGGTTCGAGTTCCGGCGGTGCCATGGATGTTTGTAGGGGTTCGAATCCACTTTAAACCTTAGGTCACGGACTAACATGATCGAAGAGCGTTGCAGGGGTATTGCTACTCCGCGTACGTAGCTTATCTTCAAGCTACACGCACCTCCTGGGTAGTGCTAAGTGAGTAACGTCGGTGCAGCACTTGCCTTAAGACATCCAAGATAATTGTCTAAGTGTTTGTAAGCTGCATTAGAACAAAAAATAATAATAATATGATAAATATATTTCCTATCGCCTTTTAAAATTACTTTTTTTTTGTGATAAAAAAAAAATTGGAAGTAATAGGTATTGCAGGGTTTTATCTTTATTTCAGCATCAAAATTCGAATATAAATTTGTGTGATTACCGATATTTTTTTTTTGTCCATTACGAAACAACTTGATAGCCGTCATTCAAAAGTTACTAATCTGTAATTTAAAGGGCCAGGTAATTGATTTACGAGCTTTTCCATCGAATTTCGTGGCAGACATGTATCTTTACGAAATGCTTGTTAGAGTTCTGAAGCCTTCATTTCCATCCATTGAAGTGGCAATTCTGCACTATTAGCGACGCCTTTTGGGTCATTGGGTTCCTAATGATGCATATTATCTTTTGAAATGACGACATACTGAAATGAAGTGAAGTGGCTAAGATGCAATTTAGTTTGTTTCAGTTAGAGGGAACGCTGCAGCTTCATTTGTACAAAATAAAACCGTGATAGTGTTTGGCCATATATTTTCAGAGGAACTTATACTTCTATGTTAAATTTATGTTTAAAATTTTTCTTTTATTAATAATTTAAATCAAGGATGGACATGCCACGGCCTGCCTTACCCCATATCCATTTTACTTTTTAAAAAAATAATTTTACTTTTAAATAAACAATAAAAAATAATTTTTGAAAAATTTTCAGATTTTGATAATTATTAAAGCAGGAAGATAATCCAGGTTTAGTTTCATAAAAAAATAAATAAATAAATAAAAAGATATGAATGTTACCCTCAAAATTTAGAATTCAATGCAAGAACAAAAGGCGTAACAACTATTTTAAAAATAAAAAAAGAAAAGGTATCATTAAATAATATTCAGACAATAAATTATGTTCATCAATTATCGTACAAAACTAAAATAAGAAAAGCAGATTGAAATAATTATAAATTCCAAACGGTTTTTTAAAAAGAAACACACGAAAGAAATTAAAAAAAAAAAAAAAAAATTCCTAACAATTTTATAAAAAAAAGACAGCGAAAGAAATTAAAAAAAAAAATCCATACAATTTTTATATAGAACGTGAAAAGAAATATATAATTTTTTTATAAAATTAATTAATTCCAAACAAAAATTTTATGAAAAATAAATAAGAAAAAAAGAAACTAAAGTGATTTTAAAAAAAGAAAATTAAAAAAAAAAAGAAACTAAAGAATCCAAACGGTTTTTTTTTAAAGAAATTTAAAAAATTAATTTTTAATTTAAGAAATTAAAAAAAAAAAAAAACTGTAGAATTCCAAACAATTTTATAAAAAAAGTGAAAGAAATTAAAAAAAAAAAAAAAAAAGAAAGAAATAATTTTTAAATAAATAATTAAAAAAAGTAAACTAAAGAATTCCAAATGATTTTATAAAAAGAGCTGAAAGAAATAAATAAGAAAAAAAAAAAAAAAAAAAAAAAATTTTATAAAAAAGAATTCCAAACGGTTTTATAAAAAAAGAACATGAAAAAAATTTAAAAAAAAAAAAAGAAACTAAAGAATTCCAAACAATTTTATAAAAAAGAACGCAAAGAAATTTAAATAAACCAATACGAAGAGCTCTTGAAAGAAATTTCTTTTAAATAAAGTAATAAACCAATAAGAAAAGTGGAAAGTGTTGAACACGAAAAAGGGAACAAAGAAAAGTAAAACCAACTCCCCAAACCAATACCGATAATTTTATGGGTTGATTTTAAGTACATTGATATCTTACTATGTATCTTTAATCCGTTCCAAATCCTATCAAATGAATTTTTCCTATAAAAAATAAAGGAAAGATGATCAATTCGGTCCCATCAAAAATATACTGTTATTGCCATATTGTACATTGATGTGGTGTTGTATACAATAATTAAGAACAAAATAATAATTAGTTAGATGCATAAATCAATACTTTTACCAAATTTAGTTTTCTCTTTTCCCAACTTGGGCCTAGTTAAGGATCGCCAAACAAAACTATTACAGCTTTGTTGAGCTGGAACTTTTCTGCACATCCATCCGTTTGGCGAAGATTTTTGATGCCAGTGAGTCGTATTTGAAAGATCGTGTACCAAAGAAAATTTTCGCTCTCGAACAGGATGTATATCAAGTTGCGCTTATTCTTAAGTGGACGTATACCGAGCTACTCAATGTATAATAATAAAAATATTTGAATTAGTTTCTTCAATTTTATTGCAAACTAAAAATCAAATATTTTGTCAATAACGTGCAATCGTAGATGTTGGACCCCTATCTGCGTTTTTGTTTATTCCCCACATACAAAATATGTTCCATTTTAAAATTGCTCAAAACAAGGTAGGTGCCGCTGTTGTTCTTTAATGCATTAAAAAGTGCAATCCTGTTTAGGTCCACACATAGATGTTAAAAATATTTTTAAGTATGATTACCAAAAAAATAGATAAATAAAAATTATTTGATTAATCAGTTTTCATTTTAATTATACTGTTATTTGTAATGCTTGATAAATAGTTATGTAGTATTCAGGTTGGGCAACCAGATTGTAAGAGGTTGTTGTTGGGTTCAGATACTTGAGCCACGGGTCTGAGAATTCACAGCTTTATTTACATAGGTACAAATATCATACACATACAATTAGAGATATACAATATTTAACATATTCAAAGACAGATAATTTTGATTCGTAGAAGGACTCCACTTTTAAGCCGGAACTCGGATATGCGCATGGTGCGCGAAATATACCTTCTCTCCGCGTGAAAGTCTGTAGGCTATCTAATGCGCGATATATATTCCTCTCGGTATAAGAGACCTTAAACGTTCTTCAGCGGGAGCGCAGGTTACGCTGTACTTCGTCTCGGTGGAGAGTCTCGAGGCCAACTGACCATTTCACTGAACGCCACAGGGGGCGCCCTGGCCTTTTGTGTAGAAGGAAGCACGGTTACAGTTATCAATAAATATCGATGATAAAAAAATGTGCTTATAAATATCGACGACTCTATAATTTTTGTGTGGACTTGTCAATGCATTGAATATATATATATATTTATATTATTTTCTTTATTTTATTATAAAGCTCAATAAATTGCTCACATTCTATAAAAGTGTTAGTATAAAAATTAAAGAATCTTCTTATAGCGTATTAAATGTGACCTTTTAGTGTGTCTTTTAAGGAAGGGGGAAAATAGAGTCGATAGGACGACGAATTCATTTTACTTATTAAATAATGATAACAATGAAATTGCATAAGCTAATTCGACAAAAGCAGCTGATATAATAGTTCTTTTAAGTTATTGGCATGACCTTTTTAGGAATGTCAAGGAATGTAAAATGAATGTTCTGAGAAATTTATTAAAATAAATACATATCATAAAGTAGTAAAATAGAAAAAGGTTTAAATTTAGCAACTTTTGAATAATAATACACTTTATCTCGTTAAATGATTTGTACTTAAAATAAAATTTGAGATCTTTACTTAAGAAATTTAAAAAAAATTTTTTTTTTAAATTTAAGTTACTGAAGTGAAAAATGAAGGATTTTCCCTTTTTATTATGCGTTCTTGTAATTTAATTATTGAGTTAAATTGTGTTTTTTGTTAATTTGTATTTAAAATTATGCTACGTGTACTTTAATAGTGAAAAATATCAAATTTGATTAAAAAAATTTTTTTTTTTCATTTGATTTTTTAAATTTTATTTAAGATCTTAAAAGTTTTAAAGTTTTTTTTTTTTAAAGACTTTTTATGTTTACATTGGCTGTACAATTTCTGACCTGAAATCTAATATTTTAATTTCACGAAATTTAAAAGTAATTGTCATTTAATGTATTGCTGCATGCAGGTTTGTCAACCAGATTGTAATTTGGGTGTGGTTGGGTTGAGATACTTGAGGCACATGTTGGAGAACTTACAGCTTTATTTGCACACACACACAAATACCACCCACATACAATTATAGATTTATGGAAGGATTCCACTTCTAAGCCAAAAATCCAATGCTCAGCTATGCGCAGGATGCGCGAAATATTTTTCTCACCAGATGAGAGACTCTAAGCTAAATGCTTCTCAACAGAAGCGAGTGATTGCGCTGTATTACCTCTCGGGTGAGAGTTTCGAGGCCTACTGGTTATTTCTCTTTAATGCCAAAGGCGTCTCTTGCCAGTGCCAGGAAGCACGGTTACAGTATAAGTATTTTTTTCTTGTATGTTCATCTGTAATCTGTCAGTATTATAAAAGAATTTGATTGCAAAAAAATCTGACTATTGTTTATAGCTTTGAGTTTGCTAGAATGGGATTTTTAATATCTTATTAATTAACAAATTATTGTACCTTAACTGATAGAAATATACCCAAATTTTCAAAATAATTTTGCTGATTTTAATAAGATTATAGAATTTGTTTAAATATATGCTACAAAATGTTAAATTTAAATTATTTGTGACCGTATTTCAAAATATTGTATTGATCATGAACTTCTTATAACAGTTTTTCCTTGTATAATCCTATAAATTTTTGCTATTAAAAATAATTAATATAATAAATAATTCATAATAATTAATATTATAATTAATAATTAATATTATAAATAATTAATATAATAAAATAATTAATATATAACCTAATAAATTGTATAGTTTTAAAATGTTTGTATGAAAAATAAAAATAAAAAAATTTCCTAATTTTCATAAATTTTTAGATCACTTCTTTTTATCTTTCTCTCCATCTTTATTATTATTATTATTATTGTTGTTATTATTATAACCCTATACAATCACTTTTGTACTTTCATTAAAAAAAAAAAAGAAAGCTTAAAATTTTTTTTATCAGAATATGAAAAAAAATTTGTTTTCAGAAATCAAGAATTTCGTAAAAATCGTGTAAAATAATTTTTTTTTATGTAGGTTAATTTTTGAAGAAAATAATTTATATTGTTAATTCTAAGGCTTAACGATTATCTTATTTATTATAATGATGTATAATTATATTTTATTGTAATTGTAATAGTAGTTGTAGTATTTCACTCAGCTAGTGTTCAGTAATTAGCACAGGATACCTGTAACATCTGCAATAGCTTTTCTGGACACATAATTCACTATTTTATATTTATTTATTTGCAATGTCGAGCATTACTGTTATTAGTTTGGTTTTCGTTTAAAGTCGTGTCTAACCTTTATTTTCTCTAAATTTGTTCCAGTTGTTTGGGTTTAATTCCGGTGACTGAGTTGGCTTTTTAGAATTTGTGGAAAATTATAGAGACAGCAGCGGCGAAGGTTGAGAGCCTTGTGCTTAGGATCGTTATCTAGATTTAAAAAATAATAATTTTTTTCCAATAATTTTTCTCCGAATTTTGGGCTAATAATTTTTAAGTTTTTTTAAATCTTTAATTAAACAGCAGGATTTATTAGGCCATTAATATATACCAAAGTACCTAGTCCTGATGCTGAAATAGATCCTCACACAAGGGCAATCCACTACCATGATTTACAGCTTCAACGAAGTCCTTGGGATTAAGTTTCAAATTTTACTTCACCATAAAATAACGCATCTATCCATAATATAACACACATAAAATTTCTGTGTTTTAAGAACTTATTCGGCAGAACGTCCATGTAATTCTGTTGATCTGAGCACTCGTCGAACTGTTTGGGTGAAATTGAAGAAGAAAATGTTTCAATAATTCTGCAGAAATTTTTACAGCACTCAAACGTATATTTTTGAATAAATCTCTATTCACGTTAAGTTAACTTTGTTGGACGACCTTTTCTTACTTTATTTTTTGAACCAATTTTTTTTTCTTAAAGCATTTTATCTCATGCTATATGGTAAATGTCACCAAAATGCAAATATATATATATATATATATCATCATTGGCGCAACACCCCGGTGTGGGCCAAGGCCGTCTAACCTACTAGTAGATTGCGAGGCGAGACGGGATCTTTTTCGGGGTAGGGTTGTAGCTCTACGCTCAACTTAAAGTGGATTCGAACCACTACAAACATCCATGGACCGCCGGGACTCGAACCTCGGTATTCATTCAATCCCGAAACCTGAGGTACCGAGCTCCAGAATATATATATATATATATGTAATACCATATATATTTACTTATAAAATTATATGAAAATATTTGTGTTCAATAATTTATGTGACTTGTTGTGTCTGTGCTTCTATGCATTTTCATTTTTATAAAAAGAAAACGAGTTCAGCATTTTTTTTTTTTTTTTTAATTGTTCGGTTTTTCCGGAATAACATGAAGATGACACGAATGGAAATATATATTGAACTTTATATTCAAGCTATTTTTTTTTTTTTTTTTTTTTTTTTTTAACTGTACGTACACTTTTGGTAGCAATTGTATGTAATATGTCACCTTCAAAACTATATTACTTTTTAAACAAAGAAAGAAAGAGAGAAAATTTGTAATGAAAAGAAATAAGAAATTATCTTTCGACTATTGCATTTTGCCCTCAATTTTCATTTACTTATTATTGTTCCTTACTTAAAAAAAAAAAAAAAAAAATCCTGACATTTAACTGGAAGATTAACTACATTAACCCTTGTCCGTTAACAAAGAAACTTTTTCTGCGTCTAATATAACACCGGCAAAAAGAGTGCTAATCCTTTTGCAAAAGCGTATAATAATTTTTCATTTTCGAGTTCATGATATTAGGCATAAAGGCCGTTTCTCTTTTAAGCAACATTCTTTTTCTTCGAAAAAAAAAAAAGCGTAATGCAGAAAATCATTGTTCTCCGGGGAACGATTCAAGCCTGCGCTTAATTAGCCTATGGCGTGCAACAAAAAAGATACAAAGTAGTTTTAAAAAATTCATCCGTCGTCTGTAGTTAAGCGCGAGGTCGTTCACTCCTTTTGCCGTGCCAACACTTTTTGCACCAACACGTGCGCCTGTTGCTTGGATACGGATATATATCAGATTTCTCGAATAAAGAAGTAGCAACCTAACAGCCTGACATGGTTTTCAGTTAAAATGGTGGCTATAGTTTACTCCCTTGGGAAAAAAAAAAATCTTAAGTTTCGGTTTGCGTGACACTTTTTTTTTTTTTTCCCTAAAGGATAATTTTTTTAGCCATGTGGAAAATGACCAACTTTATTGATCGAGTAGAGATTTGTGAGAATTAGACATAAACTGAACAATACCCAACTAAATGAATACTTTTTTACGTGATGATTTTAAGGTAATTGTTCTTAATCAAGTATGCATTTTAATTGCTTATGGATATTTGCTTTCTTTGTATGCCCTTTTTAACACGATATCCTTTTTTTTACAAATTCCACTACCAAACGAATTCTTTTTGATATATTTTTTTAAAATTAGGTGGAAAAAAAAAAAATAAGAAATGCAAAATGACTGTGAAAAAATTGAAAATTTAGTTATGTTGTTGTAATGCAGCTGGCAATACACAAACAGTTAGTCTTTATGCCATAAGCAAAGGCTACACCGCTAATACTCGTTTAGCACTACCCAGGGGCCACGCGTATCTTGAAGATAGGCTATGGACTCGAGTAACACTATCAACACACCGCTCTACGATCCTATTAGACCGTGACCTTCGGTTTAAAGTGGATTTCGAATCCACTACAAACATCCATGGCACCGCCGGAACTCGAATCCGAAACCTGTGGTATCGAGTGCCAGAGCGCTAGCCTCTCGGCCATCAGGCCCGCAAATTATCAACCCAAATTTTAACCATAGTTTAAATTTACAACGATTCATATCTGACAACAAATTGTTATTAAAGATACTGATATAAGCTAAACAATACAATTTTAATTGATGAATTTAAGCTGGTTATTCCCAACAAACGTATGCAGCTTAATTGCTTATAAATATTTGCTTTTCTTGTAGACGCATTTGTACACAATATGCTTTTTTATAAATTCGCATCTAAACATTATATTTCTTTATAATATATTTTGTTAAGAATTAAATGTGAAAAAAAAAAAAAATACAAAATGACAGTGAAAAAATTGCAAATCTACTTATTATCAATCCAAATTTTAACCAGGATTTAAATTTATAACGATTCATATCTGACAACCACTGCAGTTCTTCCGTAAAATATATGATTTGCATCCTGTTTTTGCATTTGTCAAAGAATCGTGAGCAGCCTGATGGTCAGTTGGCTACCACTCTGGAATTTGGTACCACAAGCTTCAGGTTCAAATCCTGATGGTGGCATGGATGTTTTTGAGTGGTTCTGAATTCACGTTAAACTGTAGGTCGCGGTCTAATAAGCCCTAAAGTGTGCACAAATCGACCGTGGAGCGACAAACCAAAACGAATCAAAGAATCGTGAATGGTTTGTTCTTCCATTTTGTTTAAAATATGAACTATACAGTATTTAAGGAGCATAAATTTATCATTGCCAATATGTATGGGGCCCAGTGATGGCCTAGTATGGCCAGCGACTAGCGCTCTGGTGCTCGCTGCCACAGATTTCGGCTTCAAGTTCCGAGGTCGTCGTGGATTTTTACAGGTTTTTAGGTTCGGAATCTACTTTAAACCGTAGATCCCGGTCTAACAGGACTGTAGAGCGTTGCACATAAGACTGTTAATCCCACCCCGTATAAAGGAAACATCTGCTGTCTCAAAATCTGCCAGTAAGCAGACGGCCTTGACACACCATGGGGCTGTTGCGTCAACGAAGATGAAGAAAATAATGAAAAGAAACTGCGACTGTGCTAGCCTTCATAAAACATCATTCAAAAGTAATGTAAAGTTAATACCTTGATGAAATTTATCAAAATTTGACTTTTATGATTATGGAATAAAATTTATAGAAAAATATTTGAAAAAAAAAAAAAAAAAAAAAGAAAGAAAATTATCTGACATTAAAAATTGACGAAAGATAAAAAAAAAAAGAAAGGGGGGGGACAATCAGTAAGTTTTAAGCAAACATTCTTTGCTTTTTAATATTTCCCAAGCAAGAAAAGACTGAGTCGGTATGTAGATACTGGACATTTTACATAGAAATTGAATACTGGGCAGTCTCAAAATAATTATACATTTAAAAGTTGTTTTATATATCTTTTGAGTGATAAGATAAACAAATGAATGACGAATCCCTAATAAACCCTACATGAAGGACGAAGCCCTAATAAACTCTACATAAATGACGAAGCCCTAATAAACCCTACATGAATAACGAATCCCTAATAAACCCTACATGAATGACGAAGCTCTAATAAACTCTACATGAATGACAAAGCCCTAATAAACCCTACATGAATAACGAATCCCTAATAAACTACAATGAAGAATCCACTAATTAGCAGCCATTGCCTTTAAAACTCCTATTATTAGAGAGTTTTTGCACACCGTATTTTTATCGTCCGATATTGTTTTTCTCCCTAGCGCGCATGCTCATAGGAAACATTATTACAGATACGCATGCGCAATTTCCTATGAGCATGCGCGCTAGGGAGAAAAAATACGGTATGCAAAAATTCTCTATTATCTTGTTTGTTTGTCGATCTTAGATAAATGAAATTTTCGCGTATGTTAATGGAGAATTAGATATTTTCCGGGGAAAAAAAAAGAAGATAAGATAATAAATACCGGAATCTTTATAATAAATCTTTTTAAAACATTCCGAAAATCGGTTGCGGATAGGCCGAGCAATGCATACGTGATATATGAGAACGAGTTCCGTTCGCGCTACGAACCATTGTGGTTTCGTTGGTAACTTTGCCAAGAAATGTAGGTAGAAATTGTTTTGCAATATGTTGATTTAGCGCGCAGATTTAATTGTTTCTTTGAAAGAAAAAAAAAAAATGTCGCCAAATTTGCAAAATTCGGCCTTCTTCCTCCGTAATCATCTGTCGTTCATTGTTATCTGCCTGTAACTTGACTGCCTACACATGTTTTGCAATTTCTTCACACAGTTTTGAAGTATGGAATTATAAATTTAAAATATAGTTTTTTTAGTGTGGAATATATGGATATTTGTATAGGGAGACCTATTTGGTGGTACCAGAAATTGGATTATGTGTTTTATCTACATTTAATTTGTTTGTGTATAAAAATGTTTATATGTATGTGTGTATGTTCCAGCATATTTTAAAAACTATATCAATGAAAATGAAAATTACTATTCGGCAAATTCTAAAGGAAACATTTTAAATACCTATATATAAAAAAAAACCTGGCATGATGACCGAGTAGTTGGCGTTCTGGCACTGGCACTCAGGTATCCGGTTCGAATCCCGGCTGTGCCATGGATGTTTGTAGTGGTTCGGAATCCACTTTAAACCGTAGGTCCCGGTCCTAATAGGATCGTAGAGTGTTGAGTTTGGGGTACTCGCGTCCGTAGTATATATTGAAGCTACACGTGCCACCTGGGTAGTGCTAAATGAGGAACGTCGGTGAAGCCCCTTGCTTATGGCATAAAAAAGATAACTGTCTGTATTGTCAGCTGCGTTAGAACAAGAACATAAAAAAACCACAATCACATAAACTTTAAAAATTGCTGTAACATTCAGCGTCTAATTAAAAAAAAAAAAAAAAAAAATTTGAAGTCACCATTCTTTTTTTCTGGCGTTTAATTTATAAACTTTTAAAAAATTATCTCTATTTATTTGTTAATTAAATAAAAACCTTACTTGTGCCTGGTGATATCTGGTGTCGTGTTTGCTTCGTCTATAGTTTTTCATTTGTGTTTAGCAATTTTCCTGAAATTCAAACGGTAGATTTACGGTAACGGTGCTCTTTATATATATATATATATTGTTTATTTGAAGATACCTCTTTGTTTGTAAATAGTTATTCAGAATAATGTTTCCTTTAGAATTTACCAGATAATAATTTACACTTTTCACCGATATTTTCTTCCCAATAAAGTTTCACCATAACTAAAAATGTTTTATTTTATGTAGCCGAGGAAACGCCGGGTGGTATGTGCTAATAAGCGTGTAAAAATTTAAATTTATTCCGGACTAAAACGCTCGTCTACTACCATCCATCAAACTATATGTAAATTTTATTCATTTTATAAAGAAGTATATATCTTGTGAGACTATTTTTGGGGGGTAGGAGTAAGAGTAATCATACTCAAAGTTACAGTATGAATAATATAACTATAAAGCCCGTTTTTAGGTTAGGTTGTAGGTTATCCCGTTATCTCGAAACATATATTCAGAACTCAAAAAAAAAATATCCTGTTTTTAGAAAGAGAGCACTCCACGTTAAAATTTTTTTTTAAAAAGTACTAAAAATCTGAAGACAGCGCACGCAGCTATGACTGCAATGACATCGTGCTAGTATGAGCAATATGTCTCATATATATATATATATATATATATATATATATATATAGTCGTCAAGCTCGCTCACCCCTCAAAGCTATTGTAAAAAAGGAGCGGCAAGTGGTGTTGACAAAGAATATATGAAAACTACAGCTGCTGAATTCTATAAAATAAGAAATATGTGGAGCAGTGGCCTTTGTTCTTTGAAGAATTAGAAATATATATATATTTTATTGCCAATGGCAAGAGAAAATTACAAACTCTTACGAGATCAAAACAGTGTAAAACACAATTATATTTCACCTCGGAATCCCCATGCAAGGTCGGGCATCCTGCTATATAGTGCCTGTCCATGATCTCGTCTTTCCCACAGAGCGGCAATTTGACCTATCAAAAATGGCAATGCGGTGCAGATGGCTTCCAAACAGTCATGGCCCACCGCAAATCTTAAATTCAGCGACAACTTTTTTCATAAGGTTTGATCGAAATACCCAGTTCCAAAATGTTCCTCCAGCTCCTCTAGGATACGTGTAGTGAGTAATGCATTCCATCTAAGGAATTAGAAATATATGTCTAGAAGAATTTAACAAACGACATGAAAAGAAATTTAAAGCTCAATGGATATATTGATTGATAAGGGATTTAATTGTATCCAAGATACAGAAGTATTTCATGAGTCTTCATTTAGTGCTTGCTAAAATTACAGTTCCAGAAGTGACGAAAGGGAACTTGGAGAAAATTTTCTGTTGTAATTGTTCAAATATTGAATATATAATAGCCCTCATGCTGCCGTAGAAGGACATGGATGTTTGTTGGTGGTGTTTGAATCCACGTTAAGTTGTAGGTTCCGGCCTAATTAGCCCAAAGTGTGCATGAAATGACCGTAGAGCGACAAACCAAACCCGTAGAAAGGATCCTTTTTTTTTTTTTCCATTATGAATAATTTGTAGACGAGCGAAAAAAACATAGTCGAAGGTCTTAGTTCTTAAAGTAATGTTAATAACCACAATAAGAAAATCTATCAAGAATTTCATTCTTATTGAAATCATCCAAGACACTTAGAACGATGATGAGAGTACATAAATTTCTTATTTTCTCGTGTTCGTTCTTTTTTTTCAATAACTATAATAGAACCTATGAATAATTATATGGATTTTTTTTTTTAATATACGTACTATTACTTAAATTTAATACTGACAACTGGCGTACCGATTACGGAGTACCAATGGGGATAGACCCTTTAACCCCCTCATCTTAATTCACATATAAATTTATAATTTTAATTGGCTGCTTAAATGTTAGTATTAGATAAAAGATAAAGTTTCTAAAAATTTAAAAAATATTAAAAATAAATAAAAGTAAGATAAAAAATTAAAATTAAAGTTTAAATTCGCTAAAATTAGGGACTTAAATTTAAAAGGGGGAAAAACGAATGGTCAAGTTAAGTATGAAGATCTTTTCAGCATAATGGTTATGTTTTCGAAAATAAGCCCATCACAGATTCCAACCAGTTGATTTACACAAAGAGAGAGAGAGAATCCCACTTGGCGTTCCACTTGGTGGAAAAGAACGAACTCTGTTTGCCCGACCGCCATGCCAGCTCGTAAATCCGCAGATTAATTCCCCTCGCCATGAAAAGGGAAGTGCCTTTATTAATTGTGAATCATCGGCCCTTGCAAATCTCGCTCGCAACCCTCGGTGCACTGACACCCGGATGATAATTGGCAGACGTGACACTGCTATCTGCGGATGTGCCGCTCAAAACCCCATCCATCGACCTTCGACAGCCTGTCAGGAAGGATTAAGAGAGCAGTCAACAACACGGTTATCAGAAAAATAAGCTCCCGATGTTTGCTCTCCTTTTGAATACTCCGCACTGTGATTTCTTTTGTGATGATTGTGACAGAAAAACTCACCGCGTGCATAATCACAATAAGCAAAAAGCGTAGTGCAATTGAAATTCATAACTGTCCAAGCATGGCAGCGATTCATGGATAACGATACCTTTCATTTCTCCTACCCCCTCGAAACAGTACTGTTGAACTGATGGCCAATTGGCTAACGCTCTGGCCACAGATTTCAGGTTCGAATCCTGGCGGTGGCATGATGTTTGTTAGTAATTCGGAATCCACGTTAAACTGTGGGTCCTTGTCTAATTAGCCCAAAGTGTGCAAAATAATTACCGTAGAGCGACAAACCAAACCAATCAAAATGAAACATCCACTAATTTTAGATAATAGTATGTGTGCTACAAAAATGTATATTTTTTCATTGTTTTTATTTCTTAATGTTTCTAACTTGTTTTATTTCTTAATAATAACGGATAACGGTGAAATTTCTGGTAGGCGTTTTCTCTTAGGCCAGACAACAACAGAGCCGATCAGGTTTAGTTTGTCGCTATACGGTCATTTTGTGCACACTTTATTCTAATTAGACCGGGACCTACAGGTTAATGTGGATTTCGAACCACTAACAAACATCCATACCACCGCCAGGATTCGAAGTTGAACCGAGGCCCTGCAGAGTAGACCAGGGTGTTTTTCTAAAGTGGTTCTTCTATCAGATTGAGAGCAGCTCCCCAGGCTATAAGACTTCCCATGTTCCTCTCAATCCAAATGTATGTTATTTCTTATCCCACTTGGTCGACAGCAACATTTAGACCAATTTCATGAACCCCTGTCTTAAAACGACGAATCACGATAAAGTTTAAAAAATGCATCTTCTTTTTGTCTTAGACCTTGTGGTACAAAGACATAGGGCACCCAAAGGGAAAATCTGACTTTAACTCGGGTACTGTGTACCCATTTTAGCCGCCTTTACGACATGCATGAGCTACAGTGGGGCTATTCTAACCCGGACCCACACGGCATTTAATGATATCGATGACTGTGTTAACCTTCTGGCACGGTTGTCGGGAAAAGACCGAAACGAGGCTGCTGATTTCCTAGCATAAAAGGTAGCCTAGCAGGTAAATAACCAGGAGTTGGCCTATCATTCCGTTAAGATGATAATTAAAGACTCTTAGGTGCTCCTTCTTTGAGGATGCTGCCACTAGAAACGTCACCAGCCTTGGTGCGATTCTATTCATAATATCCCTGAATGGCATAAAGAAAATCTGTCGACTTTTCTCTGGTTACGATTGTCTCCGCAAGCACCTTCACAGATTTAATCTGGCTACTGACCCACTCTGTCTTCTGTGTTATAACCAGGAATAAATGGATATGCCTCATCTAGCTTTCTGTTCTGCATTGCCTCCTGTTTCTTTATGGAAGCGTTGGATTGCCAGACTTAAATGGATGGATTAACTGATGCCATTTGCTTCTATGTTGTTCTTCGTATTTTTGTTTCTTATATCTGTTGTACTGTAAACTTGCCATTGTGAAAAAAAAAAATCCTAATGTAATCAGGAGTAAACACGTTAAAATAGAAAATTCTGGTAGTCTTACATTTTTTTCTGAAGAGCAACTTTATTTAGAAGCCTTTGCTGTTGGTTTAAAATATGCAATGATATTCTTGAAAAGATTTTTTAAAAAATATATTTTAATCTTTAACATTATTTTAAGAACTGTGATCTTGTATTGGGTTTTTCGCTCGTTTACAACTTACTCATAAGAAACGATATGATTCAAATTAACGGTGTGAAGGTGTTTGAACCATTCCATCTAACAGTTTTCAATTAAAACGTTCCGTTCAGACACTTTTTGCTGGTTAATGTAGTATGAAATAAAATTTTTTTTTTTTTTTTTTTTTTTTAACTAACAGTGTACTATAACTTTTCTTTTGTTCTGTAATTCTTACGAATGCAAAAGTATTCAATTAAAATGATTGTCTACCATATGAATTTTGATTTTGTCGTTTGCTAAAAGGACGAAATTTAGTCATTTTTTTTATAGTCATATTTTTCAGTCATTTTAGTTATTTTTTTTTTTTTTTAATTTCATTTATTAAAGCATTAAATAAATAAGAATCACCATCACTCATGATTGTTTACAATTCGCAATTCTGAATATTATTTCCTTAGTGCTTTGTGTACTGAATTCTTATAAATAAACAGATACGCAAGTAATCGAAATAAATAAATTACTACGAAAATACCATGCGTGATATTCCAGAAGTTTTACTGGTGAAGTTTTTCAAAAAAAAAAAAAAATAGTTTGATATGACAATAGCTTCTTTTCGGGAAGACACCATGATGCGTTGAAAAAAAAAAAAAAAAAAACGAAATAAAGAACAGTACGATTTATTGAAGGCCTTCTCGATATTTCTCTGTGAACCAGAGAGAACACGTGTGCTGTTTCTTGGCAGCGCGTGTCCTACTCCAAGTGGCTAAGAAAAGCTTAAGCGCCGTGGCCTGGCGACGATAAATACAAAAGTCATTTTAGTTCTTAGTGGTGAATCAGTATTTGTTCACATGCTCGTTATAAGAAATGTTTCCTATTTGGCGTAGATTTATGAGTTCGATAGTTTCCGCGAACGGTGCTCCAAGACAATCATTTGTCATGGCGCACTTAAGGATCTGGATTGATTGGGTGTGCGTGGCCTTGAAGGAGTGGGGTCTTTGACTAAAACCGTAACCGTTGTATTTCAATAGGTTTCTTCATTCATTTGTGTATCGGTTAATTTATTGTTTATTCTCTTCTTTGAGCATCAGGAAAACGATGCCATTGTCTTTGTCACACTTTCTATGTTAGTTAATGATGTTATTTAATATTATTACGAAAGGTTATTGCATTGTTTTTCATTTTTTCAATTCTTTCTATTAGCCCACACTCTCCCTATATATATCTTGTTCAAATTTTCAATCGTTCATAAAAACTCTTTATTCATCCACTCAAGTTCAAATACATTTTTTTAACTTGTAGTAGATGACATTTGGATATTAATACAGTTTAGTTTTTTCAAATATTAATTCAGTAATTAAATTTAATTCATTAATTTTTTTTTTTTAGATTTAAGTTGCATATATCTAATAATAGACGGCGCCAGATAAACTTAAAAAAATGAATGAAAATTATTTATAAAGGACTTTCTGCAATAGAGTGAAAAAAAGTTGGATTTAACTTAAATTTTTTTTTTTTTTTATATTACTTGTTTGTGTATCAGTTCATTTATTGTGTATTCTCTTCTTTGAGCATCGGGAAAGTGATGCTGTGTATTGTAAGTTTCATTGTCTTTGTCACACTTTCTATGTTAGTTAATGATGTTATTTAATATTATTACAAATGGTCATTGTATTGTTTTCCATTTTTACTTATGTTGGCAGTAATATTAATGTTAGTAAAAACAATTTTATGGTAATGTGTATTGGTTTGGTTTGGTTTGGTTTGTCGTTCTACAGTCATTTTGTGCACGTTTTGGGATAATTAGACCAGAACCTACAGTTTAAGTGCATTCCGAACCATTCACAAACATCCATGCCACCGCCAAGATTCGAATCTGAAGCCTGAATATAATGCATATAATTAGTTTTTATACTTACTTTTAACTGTCTCATTGAATTAAGCAAAAAATAAAAAGTAATTTTATGGTTTGGTTTGGTTTATAGCTGGCTCTACGGTCATTTTTTGCACACTTTAAGCTAGTTAGACTGGGACCTACAGTTTAACGTGGATTCCGAACCACTAACAGACATCCATGCCACCCCCCAGGTTTCGCATATTGGAGTAATAGGTGGTTTTTTTTTTTTCCATGTAGATTATTTTAATGTTCCAAATAAAAATAAGATGAATTTTTCTGTTGTATATCAATTTTATTTTTGTAGAAATATTTCTGCTCTCGGTGCCACAGGTTTCAAGTTCGAGACCCGGCGGTGCCATGGATGCTTATAGTGTTTCGAATCCACTTTAAACCGTAGGACCCGGTCTAATATGATGGTAAAGCATTGGGCTGACAAACCAAACGCGTAAAAAGAAAACATCTCCTGTCTCGAAATCTGTCAGTAAGCAGACGTCCTTGGTCTACCATGGCGCTGTTGCGCCAATGAAGAAGAAATATTTCTGAAAGTTTTGATTTATAACAGATATTCTAAATTATCTAGAACTCAGTTGTCTTTTGTTAAAACTTTCTTAAAAAATTAGATAGAAAAGAAAATTTATTAAATTATAAATCTATCATTCACTTATGTAATAGAATTCCTTTAGCTTAAGATCACATCGACATTTCTTAAAGTATGTTTATTTTCATTTATTAACAAAACACAGAATCATTTTGGATATTTCGAATAAATTGGCAAGAATAACCCACAATTATTCTTGCCAATTTATTCGAAATATCCAAAATGATTCTGTCAATTGATTAATTGATTGGGTTAAAGTGATAAAAATGGGTTTCTTATATAAAAAAATTTAAGAAAAATTAGCCAATCATTTATTTAAATGAAATCTCACTAATTTGTTTTAAATAAAAAATAAAATTGTTTCTGCGCTACTAAGTAAAAAATCTATTCGACAATCACAATTTTTTTCATTTGACCATTTTCGCTTACGACCAACCATGAAATTAATCTACGTGGATTTATCTACTTTCTTATTTCTAGAAGATAGTTAGAGGATGCACAATTTTCTGCGGCGTAGGTTTTTTTTTCTGAATTTTATCTTGCACATAGGGGATTTTATTTTCGGGAATATTCCCTAATGAATTCGTAGCACTTTTATATTGAGTTTACTTTTTTTTTCCTTTTCTCGTGTTTCCCATTTATAGTGTTTGTCAATCCGTTAGGCATGATATATAACCAAAGAAAATAGATCATATTGCCCTATAGTAGATCTGAGGAGGAGGGGTCATTTGTAAAAAATTCTAGGATGTTCCAAGGGGTGTAAGGAATACCGTCACTCTACTTTCCTACTCACGTCATGGAAAACGTAATAGGAAACGCTATTCACGCTTGATGACGTAAAACCCGAGATGCAGTCTGACATATATTCGAAACTGTATGTTCGCAGTGATTGGGATCTACACAGAGAGGATCGTCATTAAAAAAATCGGCCCATTTATGACTTTTGCAGCAGCTGCAGTGCTCAGAAGACAGCCATGAAATTGGAGATGAGGACTGCTGTGATTAGCTCACGGGACATCTATTTTTTCCTTTTGAGGTTCCTCCATTTCTTTATGGTGATGGGTTTTTCTTGGAGTGGTAATGGATGTTCCAGAGATCGTAAACATTGCAGAATAGATTTCATCTGAAGCTGAAGCTTGCTATCTGAAAGATTTTTCAAAGGAAGTGTTTTTCGTGAATGGATCTTGTAGTGATGAGCTGCCCACCCTTTATGCATTTCTTATGAAGTCTTATGGTTCTTTTGTTTTTAAATTTTTGCCATTCCCTGCCTTATGTTCATGTGTGGAGTAAATATTATGAAAGTTTACTGATGTTTTTTTTTTTAATTTGGCAATAAAATTGCTTTAGCAATTGCAGCTTTTGACCCAGCGGTAACTTATGGTGTATACTTACTGTAATTTTTTTATCACAGAGGATTTAAAACGTGCTAATATTTTATCAAAAGTTTTATTTTATATAACATTTTATCCAAGATTATCAGTCAGTGAGTTTCGCAGACTTTGTCCAACGCTTCTGAATTTTGTATGTAGAATTATACAATTAGGCCTGACTGCCGAGATAGCGATCTGGCGCTTGGTGCCACTGATTTCGGGTTAGAATTCCAGCAGTGCTATGGATGTTTGTAGTCGTTCAGAATCTACTTTAAACAGTAGGTCCTGGTTTAATATGACCATAGATCGTTGGGCGTAGGGCTGACAACCCTGTCCCATAAAAAGAAGAAAACATCTGTCCAGAACTCTGCCAATAGGCAGACGACCTTGGCCCACTATAGGGATGTTGTGTCATTGATGATGAATTATACAATTGTTGATCATCGTCTAAATGAACTAATGTGTATGTTTCAATTTTGATCAATAAAAGTTTCAATTAACGCTATTTCTTTGAAAGTAACATTCATTTCCCGGGATTTTTTTTTTAAGTATTGATGTTTGTAATTGAAATGCTAAACACAACACATTGGACTTGGCTAGTTCCTAGTACATGTGGATTTTTTTTTTTTTAATTATACAACATTTATTATTTTGCATTTAAAGAGAAAAGGTGTTATTTAATCAAAATAACATCTTACAATAACTGAGTGTAAAGCAGCAATATAATGTCCTAAATAACAAACAGGATATTAAAAGAGAGCTATTTGTAAATTTGATCGCAACACTAAATGAAAATAGGAATTTAAGCAATGAAGAGAAGGAGAAAAAGAATATTCGTCAATTTGTTTTAATTTCAAGAAAACATATGACAAATGCCATACGGTAACGTATACACAAATAAATGGAAATCAATATTATTTTTAAAAAAAAAAATAAATCTTCACATTTTTTTTTTTAAATGCATCTTTTGTTTTATTCTAAAATTTCTTTTTTATGCTTAACTGTAAATTTGAGATATAGCACAATTTATTAATAAACTAATAATTTCATTACTTTTACTAATAAATTTGTAGTAGCAATGAAATTCTGTAAATATGCCCGCATAACTGCATTTATAAAGCAATATTAGATATCTGAATCTCATTTTTTGAACATACTGTATAGCAGTTTCTAATTTTAGAACATACATGAACGAAATCGAGAGTTTATATTCCACTAATGTTCATCAACGGACGCGTGAGAAAAATTCAAACACGATTTTTATTTTTTATTTATTTATTTTTTTTTTTTTTTATTGTTAATAACGAATGTTCACTGAATGTTATTGTTTCTTTATGTTCAATGAAAGAGATGGCTATCTTTCCTTCTTGGTGAACTCCCGAGTGTGCTATCGGCCGTCTATCAGACGCTTCAAGGTCTTCGTCCTGGGCAAGGTCATTGGACCTTGTGTCATCTTTTATTCCTCGCCTCACACAATGCGTTGGCGAAACCCCACTTTGCGGCCGGCCGGACTGGATCTCTCGAGGAGTTTTCCTTACCCTTCCTACGCTCATCTCTGCCTCAAGAAAAGAGAAGGTGAAGTGTGGACCTTGGTCAAGGTCACGGGGAGGATAGGATTGAGGCAACACTCGTTTCCTGCAAGAAGTGGTTTTTCTTAAACACTCATCGTTTTCGAAGGTTGTTCCTTAATGTGCATCACTATGCCTGGTATATTGTGAGAGATGTGTTAAAATTGGGAAGTAGTCTTTGTTTGAGTTTAAAATTTTAAAGCAGGTTCAGTTTGTTTTATTGTTTTATTGCCGATTTGAAATTCAATAAGTCAGTGATTATGGTAACACATATGGAAGGTAACACTTGTTTCCTGCAAGAAATGATTTTTTTTAATCACTCATCGTTCGAAGGCTGTTCTATGCATCACTATGCCTGGTGTATATTGTTAAGATATTTGGGTAAAATTGGGCAGCAGTCAAAGAAAGTTCAGTTTATTAAGTTTTATTGCCGAATTGAAATTCAATAAGTCAGTGGATATAGTAAAACATATGGAAGGCAACACTCGTTTCCTGCAAGAAGTGGGTTTTTTCAAACACTCATGGTTTTCGAAGGTTGTTCCTTAATATGCACCACTATGCCTGGCGTATTGTGAGAGATTTGGGTAAAATTTGGGAAGTGGTGTTTGTTTGACATCAAAATTTTAAAGCAGGTTCGCTTTGTTAAGATTTATTGTCAAATTAAAATTTAGTAAATCGATGGTTATGGTAATGGTTGATACAAATTGAAGGCAAAATGCTACTGTGCCCAAAAAGTAAGACCATTTTTTTTTTTTTTTTTACAGAAACTATTTATTCTTCCAAATTTATTTCATCATCGCCTTCAAAGTAATCTCCTCCGGACACAATGCACTTATGCCAACTTTTTTTTTTTTTCCCAATCCTCAATGCGTGTTAAAAGTCATTGGAAGGGATGGCTTTTAAATCACGCCGATTCACGTTGAATATATTCAATCGACTCAAAATGGTGTCCCCCGAAATGGTCTTTTGAGTTTAGGTATAGCCAACAGTCCAATGGCGTGAATACGGTGATTGTGGAACTATATGGGTTTATTTTTGGCGAAAGGGTCACAAGGAATCAATGCAGTGTGAGCTGGCGCATTCAGTGTTTTCGGTACCCATCGAGATTTGACGCGTTTGAGGCCCAAAATGGAATTGACCGATACTTCTAAAATTCCAACATCATCAGCAAGGTCTCTAATTGTAAATCAAAAGTTTGCAAGTACGAAATCTTTAATTTTTGGACATGAGCTTCGTCGGTTGAGGTTGGTGGTAGACCAGAGGGCTGTTCGTCTTCAAGGCGCTCTCTGCCTTCTTTGAACTGTTTATACCATTTCTAAACATTTCTTTCGATATAGAATGCTCACCGGATGACCTGTAAACGTTTCCGCAAACAAAATTTAATGCATATTCTTTGCTCGATCAATTCAGACATTTCAAAAACGCTGAAATCAGTTTTAGCGTCTCACAAAGCCAACGCGTAACTCAAACACTAATGAATATTTTGACGTCATATTTCACGCAGATGTTAAGGACAGTGCCAGCAACCAAAATAAAAAAAAAATAAATAAATATATAAATTTAAAAATCCCATGAATTCCGGGAATTTTAAATTGAAAATTGGTTTTACTTTTTAGATACAGTAGTATCGCAGGATTAAACTTGTTAAATCCAGAAATTTTTTTGATCCAGAATCTAAAAAAGCATTTCATCGAGAATAAAACGCCATACTTATGATTCTTATTTATTATTAATAAATTACATGCAGTTATGAAAATGAACAGGAAATGTTATTCATGGCTATTGAAAGTTATACTTGTATTTCCGACTTAATTATTTTTACATCCTAACTTATTTTGCATAGTGTGATTATCTACTGTGAAATTTATTTAAATCACCAGAGGAATAATGATGTTAAATAAATAAATAAGCTTTTTATCAAAATTAACGAATAGTGAATCCTTAGAGCTTTTAGTATAAATTTTTGTCCAAGATCCAAAAACTGGCAGTTGATAAAACTTGTTATACCGTGAAAATATTTTTAGCAGTTAATTATCAGTTTATCCTTTTAGTATCTACTTATCCACATAATTCATATAATTTTCTTAGTAAATAATTTTTATTATTATCATCCAGTACTTGTAAATCCACTGCAGCATATAATCATACGATATAATTATTAGATGTCATTTAATAGCAATCTGCAAAATAAAAAAAAATGTAAGAAAATGCATTATTATTCCGACATAGCACTCAAATTTTTACAAAAATGTGCTGGTTAAAGTGTTTAATGATAAAGCTGAATCATCGTACAACAAGAATATCAAGTTTCATCCATTTTTGGCTCTGAATCATCGTGACTTTTATTTATTTATTTTTTTTTCAAGATTTTTTTTTTTTCCAAAGTTCATGAAATTTACAATAATTAGTCATCGAGTTTAAATTATATTCTTTAAATTAGCATGGATGCGCATTCGTTTTGCTCATTTTGCATTTTTCAGCTTGTGTTTTGACCTTGTATGACTTTTTTTTTTTTCCCTTCCTTTTTCTCCATGATTTTATATTTGTACTGCTCTATACAAATTTCTTTCAAAAACTGCATTGAAAAAAGCAAGATTTTTTTTTTCTTTCAATTGAGTGTGTTATCATTGTACTCAACGATTTTTATTTATTTATTCATTTTAAATTCGAGGACTTGTAATATTAAAAAGTCATAAAATAATTATATTAGGTGTTTTCTTAAATAAGATTCACTCATCATCATCATCATCAGTGGCGCAACAGCCCCATGGTGGGCCAAAGCCGTCTGCCTAATGGCAGATTTCTAGACAGGAGATCTTTTCTATTTATGGGGTTGGGTTGTCAACACTACGCCCAACAGGTATAATAAACCGGAACCTACGGTTTAAAGTGGATTCCGAACTACTAACATCCATGGCACCGCCAGGACTGGAACCCGAAACCTGTGGCACCGAGCGTTAGTCACCCGGAATTTAGGCTCGAGGTTTCACTATAGTGTATTATAATAACAATTTTAAGTTTATTTAAAATGTTATTAAAATTTCAAATAATTAATAAATCAAATTTTAAAAATTTTCTAGTATCCTCCTTTTTTTTAAAAATTTCTTCATTAAATGTTAATGAAATATTAATTGCAATGGTTTTTTCCCCTTTTCTAATGCAGCTGACAAACACTGAGACAATTGTCCTGGATGCCTTAAGGCAAGCGCTGCACAGACGTTACTCACTTAGCGCTATCCAGGAGGTGTCTGTAGCTTGAAGATAAGCTACGGACGTTTAGTTCAAACCCCCGCAACGCTGTGCAATCATGTTAGACGAGGACCTAAGGTTTAATGTGAATTCCGAACCACTACAAATATCCATGGCACCCCGGGATTCGAACACGAAACCTATGGTACCGACCGCCAGAGCGCTAGCCACTCGGCCATTCAGGCCCCAAACTAGTTAAACTTTAATTTATTTACGCACGTCATAAATTCGCGCATCATACGAGCATAACTACTTAAAGTTTTTTTTCTTTCTCCCATAAAATTTGAAATGTTGGATTCCTCTGACATGCGTCCTTTGCTGGTATTTGTGTACGACAGCTTAATGGAGCCTGATGTGTTATGCCAAGATATTTATAGCTACCCAAAAAAGAAGTACTACAATTGTAACATATGAAGTTTGTTGTGATTACTGTAGTTTCATCTCATATAACACAATTTATTGCGTAGACGAATTTATGACTGTATAAATATGTGCTATTACGCGTCAATTTGTGTTACAAAATACTAGTGTGACCTTGGTGACGGAAGATTTAAATATTGCACAGCATCAAACAATAAATTTTACGTCCTTTTACGACTAAATTTAACCTTTTCGAGTGGAAATAAGGATAGAGATTTTAAAACTGGTTATTAAATTTCTTTTGAATGTACATTGATGCTAATTAGTATGGATTTTACGTAGTTATCTGCGTAAAATAATAAAAGTTTTGGATTAACTACGTACTACAGAAAACACGAATATTTCTACGGAAATTTATTTAAAAGAAAACATATTTTATTTCTATCCATTATTTTCCTCATTATATGCAATTAAAAACATCATTCACTTTACATCTGTTTAAATGCAGTATTTGATACAAATTTCTTTAGAAGAACATTTAAGTTGAAGCTTTCTGAATGAGTCCAAAAACAAAATAAAATATTTAAATATTAAATAAAAAAATTAATATTTTAAATCATCTTAGTTAATTTTCAAAAGATGGAATTTTTAATGAAATATGTAGAAAATGTTTTGCATTTTTTAAAAATCATTAATAAAGAAACAACTTTATTCAATAACGTGCACACAAACTACATTGAAGATATTTACTTTTTTTATCTGGCCATCATTTTTATCAGGTTTCGGGGCCATGAATGTTTGTAGTGGTTCGGAATCCACTTTAAACCGTAAGTTCCTGTCTAATATTGTCGCAGAGCGTTGTTTTGAGGTTTAGTAAGTCTTTCAGCCCTTGTGGTTCCTCGCTAAAGTGAAGATGCATATTACCCTTGGACCAGTCATGGACCCCTTAGTCATGGACCAGTCTGTTGGACCCCTTAGTCATGGACTGTTGGACCTATAGAGCCTGTAGTGTCTGTAGACCTGTACCTTTAGGTCTATTGGTCTATCTAAAGATTTTTTTTTTTAAATTATGCAGAATGATTGAATACTCACTGTAACAGGAAGGTGATGATGCTTGTGTAAACCAACAATAGTTGCCATGGTTTCAAAATTAAATACAACTTTCAAAACCGGAAAATATAGTACATATTTTTTTTTTGTCTGTATATATTTGTCTTTAAAATATCTTTAAAAAAAAGTCTATATATATTTGTCTTTAAAAAAGAGAGAGGCTATTTAACTGGTTATGAGTTGCGCAATTTTTAAATTTCATTTTTCAAAATTAACTAAGAAGTTTTAAAACATTTAAAAATTGTTTGTTTAAATATTTCATTTTTTTTTTTTTTTTTTGGCTTATTAAGAAAGCTTGAAACTAAATGATTTTTTCCAAAAAAGGGTTGCATCAAATATTTGATTTAAACATCATTATTTAAAACAGATATAAAGTTAATGAAATGATGTTATCTTTAATGAAAAAAAAATGATGAAATATCTAAATACATTTGAGTTCATTGTGTGGGCTTTTTTTAATGATATGATAGGTTGGAAAAAAAGTCCGGGTTCGTGGCATTTTCCTTGTTGATGGATTCATTATTATTAAGGGTTTAAATGATTCGTTACCGTATGAATCGGAATCATTTTTGTGGTTGTTGTATGTTTGCGATGCCTAATTTGGCGATGTTGCCATACTTTTGTTCATGTTATGATTCAGCTACATTAAAACGAAATACTTCAGCATTGATACAGACAAGTATTGTGTGGAAATAATGATCGAATTTTTGCAGAAGCATACTAATTTTAAATTTGAATCTCTATTAATTAAGTAGTGTCAAATTTCATACGTTCTTGGTTTGAATTAACTTCATAAGAAAAGTCAATTTTGCAATATCAAGTATCTTTAAATAAAAATTCAGCGGCTTAAATAATATCTAAAATAGCATTGCTAATAAAAGTTTCATTTCGTTCAAGTATCTGCTAAGTGTAACTTTTATTTAAATGTGGCTATAAGTCTTATTTTATACTTAAATAATCTATTGCAAATCAAGAGTTGAAAATTTTTACTTTTTTTCAAATTTTAACACACCGTGCTTTGTGTGTGTGTGTTTAGTATTTTTATTTTACATGTCTGCTTTATAAGAAGCTAATATAGGCATTGCCTATTCAATGTTATAATGTTTCTTGTAGAATTTGGAATACTTTACATTTATGCTGAGCATTTTCATTCTTGGACAATTCATTCTTCATGAAGTTCTTGATCTATTCAATATTGTTATATTCATGTGGCTATTGAATTTGGCCATTCTTGTAGTATCCCGATCAATTGCTTCTTATATCTCGTGCATTATTAAACATTGGCATATTCCCAAGTTTATTCATCCGTTCTCGAATGTTCACACATGACAAGTTGAAATTGGCCGAGCAAATTTTTTTTTTTTTTTTTTTTTTTTTTTTTTTTTTTTTTTATACTTAAATAACTTATTGCAAATCAAAAGAGTTGAACAATTTTTTTTTTTTTTTTTTTTTTAATTTTAACATACTATGCGTTGTGTATGTGTATGCTTAGTGTTTTTATTTGACATGTCTACTTTATAAGAAGCTAATATAGTCATCATTGTTCCACGATAAAGAAAATTTGTCTTGCAGCATTTGCATTGATTTTAAAAAGGAAGTTATTGTAAACTCATTAACTTGTGTAATAAAAATTGAAAGAATTTTTTTTTTTTTTTTTTTTTGTATTTTACATCGATATTAAATGATACGAGCACGATGTTTCCAAATGAGATTTCTTTTTATGTATTCCACTTACCACTGCGCCCAAAAAGTAAGACCAATTATTTTTTTTTTTTACAAAAATTCTTTATTTATTCTTTCAAATTTATTTCATCACCTTCAAAGTAATCCCTTCCGCACACAATGCACTTAATGCCAAATTTTTTCCAATTCACAATGTATGCTAAAAAGTTATCGGCAGGGATGGCCTTCAAAGCGCGTGGCGATTCACGTTGAATCTCTTCAATCGACTCAAAACGGTGTCCCCGGAGTAGTCTTTTGAGTTTAGGGCCATAGACAGAATACGCACGGTGTGAATACGGTGGTTGGGGAACGATATGGGTTTCTTTTTGGCGAAAAAGTCACGAAGAATCAATGCAGTGTGAGCTGGCGCATTCAGTGTTTTCGTACCAATCGAGATTTGATGCGTTTAAGGCCCAAAATGGAATTGACCTATTCTTTTGAAATTCCAACATCATCAGTAAGGTCTCTAATTGTAAATCGACTGTTTGCAAGCACCAAATCTTTAATTTTTAGGACATGAGCTTCCTTCGGTTAAGGTTGATGGTCGACCATAGGGCTCTTTGTCTTCAACGCGTTCTCTGCCTTCTTTGAACTGTTTATACCACTTCTAAATATTTCTTTCCGATATGGGATTGCTCACCGAATGCCTTCTGCAGCATTCTATACGTTTCCGCAAACAAAGTTTAATGCAAGTTCTTTGCTGAATTAAATCAGACATTTCAAAAATCGCCGGAATCAGTTTTAGCGTCCCACAAAGCCAATCGTAACTCAAGTAGTAATGAATATTTTGACGTCAAATTTCGCACAGATGTCAAGTACAGTGCCAACAACCGAAAAAAAAAAAAAAAAAAATTAAATACCATATGCACGGGAATTTTAAATTGAAAACTGGTCTTACTTTTTGGACACAGTAGTATATATATTTATTATTATTTTTGTTTACATCGTTATTAAATGATGCGAGCAAGATGTTTCCAAATGAGATTTCTTTTCATGGATTCCACTTAAAATTCCCATTACTTTTTGCACGTCTCCTAAAAGCATCCTCGAAAATTGAGATCCATCCGTACGTGACTTGGTGCCAGTGAACAAATACTTACATAAGTTGCTTTGCTTCACAAATGCATAGAACCGGATAAATCTGCACCGAGAGCTCTTAGTGCTAATGTCCCCGCCTTCAGTATGTGGCACAATCAAGAAAAAGGATGCTGTACCATCTGCTTGCTGTGTACACTTGGCGAAGTTTTTAATTAGAAGATTGTTTGAAGTGGGATTTATGGCGACTCGTCTGTCCCTTGCCGCTGTTGATTTTTTTTGTCTGGGCTTTTTCGAAAGACCTACTAGACAACACGCGGTCAACGTCTTACATTAAATGAATAAGAATGGCTTGTCATAATGTAAATGATAGAAGTATTTTCGTGTTTGTTTTAGTATTAAAGCACGCTTAATTGCTTGTTGCATGCACTGTTTTGATGTCTTTGGTGACTATCTTTTAGTAATCGGTGTCATTGAATCTGTGATGAATAGAAACTTCTGCAATCGCATTCTTATGATGTACCTGTAAAAATTATAGTTTCCGATTTCTAATTGAAAAATCGATGATGAATATTTAGTTGAATTCGATTCATATATATATATATATATATTGTTCTAAAGCAACTGACAATCACTTATACGTGTTTGATGCCTTAAGTTAAGCGCTGCACCGATGTTACTCACTTAGCACTACCCAGGAGGTGAGTGTGTAGCTTGAAGATAAGCTACGGACGCGGAGTAACAATACCCCCGCAACGCTCTACGACCATGTTAGACCGGGACCTACGGTTTCAAGTGGATTCCGAACCACTACAAACATCCATGGCACCGCCGGAATTCGAACCTGTGGTACAGAGCGCTAGCCACTCGGCCATTCAGGCCCATATATATATAGATATATAAATAATGAAGTTGTGCCGTGTCTGTCAACATACAAGAAAGCAAAGATCACTTCCTTGCTATGTGTACATGATTTCATACCCTATTGTTATCCAAGGAGCCTGATGGCCGAGCGACTAACAGTCTGACGTTCAGTGTCGCAGATTTCGGGTTCGAGTCTCTGCGGTGCTGTGGCTGTTTGTAGTGGTTCAGAATCCACTTTTAACTGTAGGCTAGGTTTAAAATGAGCGTTGGGCAAAGGGCTGACAACCATTCCCTGTAAAAAGATAACATCTCATGTTTCGAAATCTGCCAGCAAGTGGAAGGCTTTGGCCCACCATAAGGCTGTTGCGCCAATGATGATGATCGAGATGATGGTTATTACCCAAAGGAATATGATATATGTCTTTACTTAAATCTTAAATTGTTTCACAATTGCCGAAATACTGCAATTTTTTTTTTTTCTGGAAGTCCTTAGAAACCAGTGTATCCATAGTAGATATCTGTAATTACTGTATCAGTGGGTTTAGTGTTTATCAATGCTGTTATGGTAACTAATTTCATCATCATCATTGATGTTATCCTTGAAGCTGACCTCCTTCAAGATTTTTTGCCTTTTCACACGACTAGTTCACCTGTATTTCCAGTTAGTAATGCTGAGTGTTTTCAAGTCCTCCTCGACTTGATCTCTCTATCTAATTCTTGGTCTTCCTCTGCGTCTAGATCATCTGGGATCATTCTTTAAGGAGTCTTTTTTGTGTTATGTTTAACTCCATTCTCTCTTCATGATCCAATCATTGAATTCTCCTTCTCCTTATTTCCGTAACAATATCTAATTCCTTATAACAATCATATGTTTCGTTATTTGCCTTAATTCTTCATTAGCCATTTTAATATATTGCTTCGAAAATCCCATATTCTCAACAGCCCTACATCACACTTTCTCAAAGTCCATGCCTCAGATCCACGCAAAACAATTGGTATAATAATGACTGTATATACGAAAATTTTTTAATGTTAACTGATTTATCCAGTAATATTTTAGTTACATTTAGTTGTTTAAATAATTTCGAATTAACATTCGAATGATCTTCAATTAGTGGATAATTTTTGAAAAATATTTTTTTTTTACATTTTTTGTATTATTAAATGGCATTAATAGAATAATAAATTGTTTATAACTTTTCGTTATAGAATAACCTACAAAATATTTTTTAAATATGTATGTATTGATGCATGAGTTATTTTTACCGAACACAATTGAAAATTTAAATGAAATTTTTGCCTTTTTTAGATCCAAATTCCTTTTGCGATTGCCAGTTTATTATGCATGTATTTTTTAACACTACTCGTTCAAGAAATCAATATAACTATATCTCTAGCAAACATCAGTGTTTCGAGGATCTTTTCCTGTTATTTTAATTATATTTAATTTTTAAATACCTTATTTTGTTACGTTGTAACCTTATTTTGTTACCTTATTACGTTGTAAATGATCAATTACAAGAATTTCATGTTGATATATATTTGAAATATCTTAACATTTCCGGTATTAGTTAAGTTTAGTCGTGAAGATGATTTTTAGGATGGTGGATTACGTTACCTTTCAATTAACTTTTAGGATTTTTAGACTTTTAACATTTTTAGATTTTTGTTTGCACTCCCTTCATTGAATCATATTCTTAATTTTATAAATCCCATCAATCTTTCCTTTTATATCTCGCCAACAAGTATCAATCTTTTCTGAAACAATTTATAGCTTTCAGAAAAAGACATTAACACCAAAAATACCAGCTCAGTGCAGATTTAGCCAGTTTCCTCTATTTATATAATACCCAATGTATGTATTTGCTCACTGTCGCCTAGTCACGTATTAGTTCCATAATCTTTTCGCTTGCCATTTCTTGAATACCTTTTATGGTAGAAGAAAATACATTGATTTGATTTAAATAGAAAAAGATTTTTAATTCGCCTATCCCTTACCATTTGAGTTATTGAATCAGTTTAACAACTGGCCTTTTTTAACTAGAAACCAGTTTGGCAGTATATGGATTTCAATGGCTTGTTTGAATGTAAAATAGTTCAAGTCTTTTATGTTCGTTATAGACTTATATACGTTAACTTCTTGTTACTCTTTGACGTGAGATTCTTCTTTTAGTAGCCATGTCATTGAATGCTGAGCTTTATAAAAGGATTTTTTTTTTTTTGTTCTATTATACACCAATCCTGTACCGAGTAGAGATTTTAAAAATGTTTTTAGTGACGAGTATTAGTGTCATATAAATGTAGTCTTTTGTTTAAAAAAATCTGTTAATAGATCTCCCCCCCCCTTCCTTGTATGCTGAGAGGCGGAGATCAATTCCTTGCTAGGTTTATGATTATTTTTTTAATTCCAAGTTCGACCATAGTTTATTAAGTAACGAAACTTTTTCACTGGTTCCTGAAGGTCAAGATATTAATTCATCTTCAGTAATAAATAAGATACCGCCTTTTGAGGGATGTCTCTTGTCAGTTAACATTTACCGTAAATAGGATGTTTAAATATTTAAATGATTTTCAAATAGTAGACGATTTTTAAAAAAAATAATTGCTGCCCGACTTGTGGCTCAGTAGTTACATGCGCCGCTGGTGAGCATCAGGACTTATGCTCAATCCGCTGGCAGCTATGTTGTAGAAAATGAGATTTTGTTTGGTTTGTCGTTCTACAGTCATTTTGTGCACACTTTAGATTAATTATTAGACTGGGACCTACAGTTTAACGTGGATTCCGAACCACTCACAACATCCATGCCACCGCCAGGATTCGAACCTGAAGACTGTGGTATCAACAACCAGAGCGCTAGCCAATTGGCCATCATGCCGCCTAGAAAAATGAGGAGACTGGATGGCGTTTGTGATTTCAGCATCTTGTTTCGTTAGGCGGACTACCTGGCTGCAGTTTTCCGGGTTTTCTCCCATACGATACACAAATGAGGGGTAGTTCCTCCTAAACGTCCTCCCGGAAGGCACTGCTCTCCGTCTTCAGCGACACGGACCCAAAGTCAGACTTACTTACGAGTGCTCCATTACAACAGAAGCTGCCCTCCATTCCGCACCGAAGGACACTGAGGATTTGACGCAACAAAAATAATTGGTGTAATTAAAAAAACTTTTTAATAATTTATGCTGCGGAGAAAGTTTCTTTTCCCACCTTGAATTTCCAGTAATTACTAACACAAAATTTATTATTATTATTTAATTTTCAAACTAGTAGTAGAGCTGTATGAAGCTAAATTGCTTGCCGAGTTTGTAAAAGAGGCATATTTACATGAATTTGCACGGCCTCCTTTGGCTATCACCAGGTTATCAAGTAAAATGCTTTGAAAAAAAAAGCATATAAATTATATCACTGAATTTTATTAATATTTCAGTACGTATAACAGTGATTGCATGTGAAATCTTATTAGGTGAACTGACAGTTAATTAATTAAATTTCAAATACCTTTCGTGATTTTCTTTTATTTTTAATTTCTGAATTTAGATTTAAAGTTTAAGTAGGTAACGAGTTTCAAACTCCATGAGGTCATTTCATTTATTATCTTTTCCAACTTAGTAACAATGTCAACTTATGTTTTGCTTTCAGAAATAAGGGGCTTAACCTGTTGTCCTCTAATTGACCTCTATTTAGTGCAGCCAATTTTTATTTTACTTCTCATTTGCGGAACGGTCTGTTTTAAATGAAGGACAAAACAATATACCATTTAAATTATCGAAAAGAGTTCATACTTCTTTGCATGTGAAAAACTTTAAAAAAAGAAGATAGGAACTATCTTTTTTTTCTTATTTTTAAATTCAAACTGATTCATATAGCTGACCTCACATTCACAGATGCTACTTTGAACATTTAGATATCTCTCAAAGAATAAAATAAAAATCAGAAGAACCTAAATGTTTCCTTTACTCTAAGAGTGATTGTTTTTACGTGAAGGACATAATTTTCTTCGGTTGAATCTTCTCTGTTATTCGAATCTTTCTGTCTTTAGTTTTTTTTATCTTCTTTTCTGTCTTCCCATTGAAACTTACAACCACTTTGAAGTAATTAAATAGTTTTGTTTCGGCATTAAATCTGACCCCATCCTTTTTAAAAGCTTTTTCCCATAACGATAAAACACGGCAAAAATTAGGTCAGCAGCAGAGAGACGTTGGTAAAGTTATATCGTCCGTCCAGTTGGAGCTGCCATAAATCTGGCGCTTGTTGTATGCACTGCATGGAAAGCGGACCTCCCCGGCACCGTGGCGTTGCTTTTTCGGGGTTGATTTCAAGGAAATGGGGAGATAAAAATAAATTGATTTTTAAATCAAAGTGAGGTCATTAGAGCCTTGACTTGTCTTTGTCTGCAGTCAAAGGATAAAATGGAATAATAGTAACATAGAAATTTGTGCTTTGTTTAAAAGTCTTGTTCGTCTGAATCATCGTATTTTTATTTACAAAACTGTCTTGTTTTCATTAAAAAATTTGAACCCAATAACTCATCTTGTAATTAACCAAATTGAATCCAACTCAAATAACATGGAATTGCAATGCATGAATTTTAACATTTCAAACCAGGCAAGTTATTAATTCTGTTTACCAGTTGTGTATCAAAGTTGCGATGCACATATTTTTCTTATGATGCACATTTACTCTTCTGTACGTTGAACCCGCGAAACTTACTGGCTAGCTTTACATTTTGGCTAGCTCTTTATAAAAAAAGAGACGGAGTGGTAAAATTTTTCAACTGCTTTACAATTAATTATTTTGATGCAATCAAATAGTTTTGTTTAGAGGAAGTAAGAGGCTTTAGTGGGTCAGTTTTGGTCATTGGTGACACCTCAATTTGAAATGAACTCTTTAGTTTGCTTTGGTTTATCGCTCTACGGTCATCTTGTGCACACAGAATGAGACCTATAGTTTAAAGTGGATTCCGAACCATTAAAAAGCATCCTTGCCATTGCTAGGATTCGAACCTGGAGCCTAGGAATTGACCTAGAATCGGACACCGGAATCAGTTCCCGCAATTATGTCTCGATATCCAGACTCGTTAAGGGGCGATCAAGGATTCGTACGAAAAGTGTCGACGAGGTTAACTAAGTATAACAATAAGAACCACAATGAAATAAAACTTTCCAGTGAGAAGTCCAAAAAACAATGTATAATTTTATTGCGTTAGCTTATATGCAACAAAGGTCCGAGGAAACATATTGCGGAAGGTAAGGGTACTCTTGCAATTCATTTTATGCCGTCCCTGTACTCGCAATTTACATTGACTATCTGCATATGATCTTTGAAAATCATATGCAGATAGACGTCGTGTATGCAGTGACCGGGTTGAATTGAACCCATTGCCATCAACTGACACACTACACTTAGAAACGCAATTCGACTACAGTTTTGTCAGAGACCTCAGTGATTTGCGGACACACTTTATGCAGCCTACTTCATTTACCATTGGCTCATTGTGCATACATTAGCATTGTACCATTGCGCTGTTTCAATAAATGTACACCATCCATTCACTCCATTGTTTGCTTATTTCAACCACTACCCACATCTCTCATTCTCCTTCACGGCTGCCTGATGGTCAATTGGCTAGTGCATTGACCTTTGGTACCACAGGCTTTAGGTTCGAAACCTGGTGGTGGCATGGATGTTTGGGAGTGGTTCGGAATCCACGTTAAGCTATAGGTCCCGGTCCCTATGAGTCTAAAGTGCACAAAAATGACCGTAGAGCAACAAACAAAACTACCTCATTCTCCCTGCAAATCTGTTCACAGAGATTTTTTCATACAATAAAACAGCGGCATACACCACAGTGTTTTGACTCCTTCATTCCGATCCTCCCTCAATAATTTTGAATTGCACAATACTGTTTTTTAGACAGAAAGAAAGAAAAAAAAAAAAAATAAAATATCTATTTTTATATTTTGTTGTTTCAAGTAATTACTGATGCATGATAACTGATTAAAATCATAGTTTTAAATAAAATTTAAAAGTTGTTTTTTAAATCTATTTATAAAAGTGAAAAATTAGCAATTACTTCCTATTTCAGATACATATGTGCATAAATTTTAACATTATCTGGAATTACTTATTAAATTTAAATGACCGATTTCTTGTAAATCCTCATCTTTTGTATCAAAGATTCGTCAAGCCAATGTTCTTTTCTAGTAATCGTAATCAGCTAATGCATTCGTAAATTCAAAATCCATAACTAATTCAGCTTTATCGAGACAAATCTGGTTTCGCATTTGATTCGATAATGAGGGGCTGCTGATAGACTTGGCTCATTTTCATTTTAATCTTATTAGCTGAAATGGTCGAGGTGATTAGTTATGGAAAATTAATTTAATTAGTTTTAATTAAATCCCTAATTTGTGATAAGTCTACTAAGAAATTAGTCGAGCAGTATCTAAAGTTTTTCAAGCATTAAACTATCTTGTTATATATTTATAATTTAACATAGCGAAACACTGATATCTTTTACTTAAATGATATGATTATAGTTTGACCACTGATTGTGGAGAAAGGTAAACATCCGGATCAAAGACGAAAACAGATGAATAGTAAACTATGAACTAATGAAACTATTTTCGTTACGTATTTATAATTTAACACTGCGATGCACTGATATCTTTTACATAAATAATATAATTTTAGTTTGACCACTGTCTGACTGATTGTGCGGAAAGGTAAACATCCGGTTCAAAGACGAAAACAAATGAATAGATTTCCTGTTAAGGGTTCTGGTCAGAGATACGTGGCCAATGCATTTTTTTTTTTAAAGAAAACAGTATAAAAATTATTACTGAATTTTTCTTCTTTTTCTCTCCTTTTCATATTGTCAAATTTAAAATTTTGATTATTAGAATTATTTTTATTGGAATTAAAATCGCTCCGAAAAATACCTTTCTCCCCTATTACGCCGCTCTGTTTGAATTCGTTCCGACTTGGCGCTTGACAATTTTCCACACAATCGGTGATCGAGTTATAGTGATGTTTTTAAGAGCTTTTTCGGATTTTGATGAAAGATTAAAACTGGAAACACGATTTGGTTTGTTAAATTAAAAATAATAATAATATTTAAATATTGATTTTTTTTATTTGTACCAATAACAGCATCCGTTAAAACATAGCCTATTACGTATTTTTTTTTTTTTTTTTTTTTTTTAATACCAAATACTAATACTAATCCTAAAGCTCCGATGTGTTATGTCAATATTTAGTGCATTTATCCGGGGCAAATAAATAAATATGTGATAAATATAATCGATGTATTATTTCATCAAGTCAAAGAGTTATTTTGGAATACTTGAAAACAATGTGTGAGTTAAAGCAGTTCCCCATTATTTTATTTTATTTATTTATTTTTGGTCTTTTCGCAATAAATAAATAATATATATATATTTATTTTTCTTTTTAAAAATTTTCGCTAAATGAATAACGTTTAAAGTGTCTTTAAAGTAACAATGCTTTGCGATTTACCATGTTTATCGAATTTTTAACTGTTTTAAAATCAATAGAAATTTAAAACATTTACCATGTTTTCAAAAAATTGAAAATTATAAAAATATGCCGTTAATATTTTAACCCTTGTAAATTTTAATATCTGACAAAATTATACTCGAGTTATTTTTAACTGATATTTTTATATACTGTTTTGCTAACATCGAATACGACTTTTTGACCCTAAAGACTCAACCTGTGTGCTTTTGTGGCGAAAATTACAGTTCCACCTTTCTCTTGTAACACTTTGGTCTTCCTTATGGTGACCCACATTCTTTTCCTCCCCAGCTCTAACTAGTCAGATTACTTTCCCCGTCACATTATAGAAGCTTAACTGTCAGTAATCGTTCTTTTCTGTGAAGATTTCGCAGCGCCGTTCTAATTCTTTCGACAGCTCCTTCTAAGATTTCTTTTTGTTCTCAAAAGACTTTTTGGCTTGTCTTACTGCAAGGGCAGATGTATTTTCCGGCACAATTTTGTTCTTTTTCCATTGATTATTTCGAAAACCTCCAATGAACCTCTGTCATTTTAAATTTTTTTTTTTTTTTTTCCCACTTTCTCCTATTTCCGAATCAACAGTTGTGCAACTCTTGACTAAGTGATTGCTATTAATGTTTTAGTTTTTCTTTCAGGTGGTGAAACTGTTGCTACAGTCTTCTTGGCAGTGAAACTAGTGATTTTTAAAACCACTCGACTGATTAGTATTGATAGGGCGTTTGCTCTTCGATTTAATTGGCTTTTAATTTCCTTTAGTTAGTTGCATGTCGATTTCTCGGGGTTCATCAGCTCCGAAAAATTTAGGATTTTGGCGATAAATTCATCTGCAAGAAATTGAAACTGCTGGCAGGAGAAGAGGTTTGGGTTGTCGCTCTACGGTCATCCTGTGCACACTTTGGGTTTAACAGACCGGGACCTACAGTTTAACATGGATTCCGAACAACAAACATCCATACCACCGTCAGGATTCGAACCTGAAGCCTGTGGTACCAATGGCCAGAGCGCTAGACAATTGGCCATCAGACCGTGGCAAGAGAAGCGGAAATGGCTAGTAGGATGTTAGAAGCTCAGTAGATTCATAGAGAAAAGTTGACTACGTGCTTCAAGGAGATTCTTCAAAGATACTCTGTTGTAAAGCAGTATGGGTAATTTATCAGTGGATTTAAAAGTATTTAAAAAAATTTTGATGAGAATTAAGAAGGTTGGAGAATGATTGTATAATCAATTTAATAGGCTTGTGAAGAAATAGAAATGAGATTGGTTGGTCAAAATTAATATTGGTTAAGTAGCAAATTGTTGAGAGGTGGCTTTCAAAGGTCGGGAAATGGAGACATTGGGACTGATGGTGTAGCTATTATATCGACTCGAATGATCTTGGTGAAGAGATGGGTCTTTTCTATGGGGAAAAAAAAAAAAAAAAAAAAAAGGTATGAATTGATGCGAATCGTTGTTAAAATCTCCATTTATTTTTTCAATTCCTTCTATTAGCTCACACTCTCCCTATATATATCTTGTTCAAATTTTCGATCGTTTATAAAATAATTTTTATTCATCCACTCAAATTCAGATACAGTTTTTTTTTTAACTTGTAGTGGATGACACTGGATGTTAATACAGTTTTTCAAATATTAATTCAGTAATTAAATTTAATTAATTAGTTTTGGTTTTTTTTAGATTTAAGTTCATGTAGCTACCCATAGATGGCGCCAGATAAAGTTAAAAATATGAATGAAAATTATTTATAAAGGACTTTCTGCAATAGAGTGAAAAAAAGTTGGAATTGTTGGAATTTTTTTTTATATTACTTGTTTTTTTCAAGCAAAGTACGGCATGACTAGAAATCTAGCATAGGTTCAATCATAGAAGTTGAATGGGCAACTAACTGAGCTAACTGAAATTACGATCGATAATACTCAACAATATTAAATAAAAAATTTGAAAAAAAAAAAAAGAAATAATATTATAATATTTTAAACAAAACATTCATTTGCAAGAAAATCAGTTTCATTTACATACAAACAAAACATTTCTATTTACAGCATTGTGTGTGTATTGATAAGAAAAATTACTATTTAATTTTCATTCTACTGTATCTATTTTAAAATTAAAAATTATACTTCGTAAAATTATCTTTCACCATTTTGCTGATAGGTAGTGTAATTTGCAACTGATATTTCTATTATTAACGTAGTTTTCACTTTGTCTTCTGTGGATTCATTCTAACGATATTTATGCACTGCTTCAGGCGTGCTTTTTTTTTTTATGTATGTGCGTTTATGTGAAATAAAGAAACAAAATAATAATAATAATTCAAATACTTTTGTAAGTCCCTTTAACTCAGATCGCTTTTAATTCCACTGAAATAAATTTTTATTCAATTATATTAAAATTATTTAATTTTAAAATAGCTTTATTTTCTATTACCAGTAAAAACCAATCCTAACAATCTTGATAAGATTATCGTGAGAGATTTTTTAAAAAAATTAAACTTCAAACCTTGATAACAGTGCTTATTTTATGATAATATAGGGACAAGTGTTTTTAATGAATTGCCAATACATATGACATCTGCCAAATTTAACCGGAAAAAATAGTGTGACGAAATTTCCTGTCATCGTATCATCATCTCTGCTTTGTTTAGATCAGATGTCTCTTAAGCGTTTGCGATGGCTATCGGTGTATTTTACGAAGCATATCTCTTTTATGATAAACTTTGTTTATTTTATATTCAATATCAGCTACCTAATCATGCCTTGACCTACATACTGTTTAGGGTGTTATGTAATCGTTTCCTTTATTCAATTTGATAAATGTAATGTTATATCTCTATATTTTTCTATGGTGTGTATTCCCTACTGTATTGATATATGCGTCCTTTTTAAACTGTCGGTGCAATTCTAATCGTTTATTGTTTTAATGTTTATGTTTGTCAAATGATTTTCAATTTTGTTCTGCAATTGATATGTATTTCGGACCTCGGAAGTTCTTTCTTTTCTTTCAGTTTTTGTTTAGGGGACTGATTATGAGGCACTTTTTAGTTTATGTATTGCAAATGTTTTGCTGCAATTTGACTGTATTTCTATGAAACACATAAATATTTACGTGTAGCAAATACTGTTGTGGCTTTATTATGAAAATTGATCATGTTTTTAATTCAGTTCCTTGTCCATTCTCTTTTGATTTTTGTTTAATATGTTGTACCCTTTATATATCTAAAGGGGGTGTGTTTCTTATCCCACTTGTGCTGCAGCAACATCTAGACCAAGTCCATGAACTCTTCTGTTCTCATGAAAGGAGGGGGCAGCTTCTGTTGTGTTGGAGCACCCGTAGGTAGAAGTCTGACTTGGCTCTGTGTCATTGAAGAAGGAGGGAAGTGTCTTTCGGGAGGACTTTTTAGGGGGAACTACCTCTCATTTGTGTATCGTTTGGGAGAACACCTGGAAAACTCCTACCAGGTAGTCCGACTCACGAGGCAAGAGGCTAAAACATCCCAAATGCCATCGAGTCTCCTCGTTTTTTGAGACAGTGTCTACAACAAAACCGCCAGATGGTTGAATCTCAGCCCTAATGCACATCAGAGGCGCACGTTGCCATGAGTCGGACATATATATATCCGACTCTGCACCATATCGACTATACATATAGCACATCCGAATATTCCTAATTATTAAAGTAGATTAAATTTCTCGACGCAATAAAGATTGTTAATCATTCCGTTGAATTAGCAGGCATTTTTTAAAAACTAAAAATTATCTTCTTCAACAAGAGACTTCAAAAAGCTCATAAAATTTCCCGAATTTTAACAATAATCAAAAAAAATTTTTTTTTTAAGGAAATTAATGAAAATTCTTTATGTAGTATCTCCATAAGGCCCCTAAATATTTTAAGGAATTTTTAAAAAAAAGAAAAAAAAAAAGTATTACCACACTTAAATTCTTTTTATTGACTTATTTTTATTTGCTGAAAATTCAATGCACGATAAATTGTAATATTTTTTTTTTAATGTTTTAAGAGTCGACAGTCATTAGATTACATCCATATATAATTTCGCATAGTAATACTTGTTATTCACAGGTGTTTGATAAAAGAGCGATATAAAATTTATATTTTGAAATCCACGTAATATGCATTATTTAGTTGTTAAATTATAAATGGAATAATAAAAAAATATATAATATTAAAGTTCAATTTTTCCATCGGGATAGATATCCGTGCTCATTTCTTTACATTGAAATCACTTTTTAAAAAATTTTGTTCATGACTTATATTGAAAATTTTCTTTTTCTGCATTTAATTTCAATTTTTAAAATTTTTTTCAGATTTGTTTACTAATAAATGTACATATATGCATATAATAATAATTATCTGTATTAAAGATGTTAATGTTATATTTTTCCCATGAAAAATAAAGTAGGTTATCTGTGTTCATCTGAGAATTTAAGTTACCGCACGGCCAAAGGTCTACAAACCTCAAATCTGAAATTGTTGTCTGTTCTAAGAAAAAAAAAACGAGATAGTAATATTAGGACATTTAAGCCGAGGTTTTTTTTCTTTTTAACTAAAATTATCTCTATGCAAGTTCCTGCAAATGAGACTATTCTTTCTCTGATTTGAAACTAAATAAAGCATTTTCGCTATCTTGTTCAAACCGGGCTTTTGTTCATTTCCATCCAATAACGAAATGGCTTTTTGAGGAAAAAAACACCTCTCTGAACCGATAACAGGAAATTGCAAGCTAAATGCATAATCTTCTGAAAGTTCATCTTCGGAAAATGCCCCGGCTGACACCGTGTTAAGTAATGGGAGCACACGAGATGGATTCATGGGCAAGTTGGGTTCTTTTAGCTTGATGCACTTAACTTAAGATGCAGTTTTTTCGTTTGGGAAGTTCTAATATAAAAATTTATTTTTGCCCTAATCATTATTTTTTTTGTAAAATATTCAGTTAAATATAAGACATTAAGGTTCAAGTAAATTTGCATTATAATTGATTCATTATCTCAAAAACGAGTATAATATTGATTGCTGAAATAATGCATAGCTTTTTCCCCATTAAAATTATATATATATATATATGCAGAGAGAGAGAGAGAGTCCAAACCGATTCCAGTCCAGTTTAACTAAACTACTATTTTCCCAAATAACTTGTAGAATTTATTTTTACTTTATTCAATTCCTTCTATTAGTTCACTCAATCTCCCTATAAATATCTTGTTCAAATTTTCAATCGTTCATAAAATACTTTTCATTCATCCACTCAAGTTCAGATACATTTTTTTTTTTTTTTTTTAACTTGCAGTGGATGACACTAGATGTTAATACACTTTTTTTTCAAATATTAATTCATTCATTAAATTTAATTAATTTTAGTTTTTTTAATACTTAAGTTGTATATATCTACCAATAGATGGCGGCAGATAAAATTTAAAAAAAAAATGAATGACAATTATTTATAAATGACTTCCTGCAATAGAGTGAAGAAAAAAGTAGGTCTTGAGTTTAAAAATTTGTTTTTATATTACTTGTTTTGTCATTAAATTTATCTTTTCAGACAAATGTTTATGAAAGCCAATTATTAATTTAAATGAGCAAATCCAATGAAAGTGTTTTCATGGAAGTATTTAACAATTTATCGAAGTGTTATTATTCCCAAGAATGCATTACGCTCCGTTTTGGATGCTCTTCTAATCAAAATATAATTTTTTTTTATTATTTCAGAATAAAGCGTAAGTAAAAACTGATTTAATTTTAAAATTAACGATTTAATTGTAATTAACCATTTATTATTATTATTAAGAATATTTATCAAGATTTCATTGAGTGAATATGTCATTTTTTTTTTCCCTTACAGATAGGCTTAAAAGTATTAACTAATTTGCATTAACCGTTGTTTTTGCTTTCCTTCTTTTAAATGAAAAGAAATTTTAAAATTAGAATTATTATTTTTTATTTTTAAGATTCTTATTAATAATTATTTTATCAACCGCTCACTTTTTATTATTATTATTATCATCGAGCAAATATATTTTTAAAAAACGACGAAACGTGTTATTTCAATATTATAACGCAAACCAGGTAAATATATATTTTACTTCAATAGTAATTGTCTTAGATACAATCACAGAAACAATCAAGATTGCGCATTTTAAATACTTTCCCTCTCTATTTGTATAATTTCGCAGTAAGAAATCTAAATTTTAAATCACAGATTTTTACCGTAATTTTTGAAAAGTATATGCTAATACTAATTGTACTGTGTTTCAAAAATAAATTGAAATAGATGTCGAAATGTTTAATATTTTACCAAGATTCAAATTGACTTACATTTATTTTAATTTCTTTAAATGTAGAATGTATTTTATTCATGTATTCTTTTTATGTTAGCTTCCAAATTTTTTGCAAAATATTTAAATGAATTATTTTTATATTCTTACAAATGCTATAATAGAGTGATTTAAAAAAAAAGTTTAAATACTGATTTCTTTAATTATATTCTTTATTTTTTAATGTGTTGTTTTCCGATATATTTTTTTTTTTTTTTTTTTTTTTTTTTTTAATGTTTAAACTAAAGTTACTTTAATTTTTATAATATTCTAAATGATATCATTATGAAATATTTTGTGTGTGTGTAATCTACAGTGTCTTGCAATGCGGGACGGATATCCCATGAGTGATCTACTCATGGATCCTCCATCCATGATTAGATCACTCATGGATGGAGTGATCTACTGGATGGAGGAAAGGGGCAGCTTCTGTTGTGATGGAGCACTCATAGGCAGAAGTCTAATTTGGCTCCGTGATGCTCTTACAGTCATATGAGACGGCTTAAAGTGGATTGCGAACCACTACAAACATCTCTACCACCGCCGGGACTCGAACCCGAAACCTGTGGTGCCAGAGCGCTAGACACTCGGCCATTCAGGCACCGAAATATTTTGTTCTTTATAAAAATCCTATTGCATTACTATAATCAAAAACAACAATTATTATTATTATTATTATTAAATTTATTTATGAAACTTCTGATATAACTATTAAATTTTTTTTTTTCTTTTCACATTGCATTTTATTAAATAAAATGCATTTATTTGTAGGAAACCGTTACAGATATATCATTTTCATCCAAAGTTTATAACATTGCTTTACATCAAACGATGTCCTTGATTTTGAATAATCCATCTGCCGATGTGCCTCCCAAATTTATAACCGGACCACTACAAACATCCATAGCACTGCCGGGATTTGCAATTTAGGCCCCGAAATATTTTATTCTTTATAAAAGTCATATTGCATTACTGTAATCAAAAAACAATTATAATTATTATTAAATTTATTTACAAAACCTCTGGTATTGCTATTAAAAATTTTTTTTTATTTTTTACATTGCATTTTATTAAATGAAATTCATTTATTTTTACGAAACCGTTACGGGTATATCATTTTCATCCAAAGGTCTTGTAACACTGCGTTACATCAAAAATGTCCTTGATTTTGAATAATCCATCTTCCGATGTGCCTCCCAAATTTATAACTCCCTCCCTACACCCTACCCCCCATCCCATTCGACCTACGGGGTTATCCATCGACGCCTAGCAACACGTTTTCCCCTCGGCTTAACGGACGCGGATAATAATTTCTCGAGCTTCTTCAATTGACTACGAAGAAAGCGACGGTCTTCCATATTGGAATTTTATCGCCTTTCTTGGCATCATTGCGTAAAATTTTTCCGAAACCACTCTTGTTTCCATGGTAACTGAACTGGAAGACGAAATCTCTTTTCCAGTAGGTGAAAAAGAGATTGTGTATTATCTATTCTTACCAGTAAGAATTAGTTAAAGAATAATGTTGACTTAGCATTGTTTGGAGAGGCCGGGGTTTGTTTTGGTTATGGTGTTCGAGGATTGTTGGTTTAAAATCTCGAATTTGTTCACATTTTTTAATCGGTTTTTAAAAAAGTACTTGGATATTGTAATCAATGTTGTGTAATGGTGTTTATGTTGCTTATAAGAAGTTTATATTTATACATTATTTATGCATTTGTTAATATCTGATATATATATATAGAGAGAGAGAGAGAGAGAGAATATTTTAATCGATTTTTGAAAAAGTACTTGTATAATGTAATCAGTGTTATAATGGTGTTTAACGTTGCTTATAGGAAGTTTACATTTATACATTTGGTAGTACCTGATATTTATTTATTATATATAGAGAGAGACATAATTTTTTAATCGGTTTTTGAAAAAGTACTTGAATAATATAATCTGTGTTACATAATTAATGGTGATGCAAAATTGTAGGTGCTTACGTTGGGGGGTAGTGTTAATTGCGTCCATAGCATATCTTCAAGCTACACGTGCCCAATGGATAGTGCTAAATGAGTAAGACTGGTGCAGCTCTTGCTAATGACATAAAGATTAACTGTCTCTGTATTACCAGCTGCATTATAACAGCAATATATATATATATATATATTAGACTTCTTTTTAGTAATGTTTGATATCTGTTGAAACTGATGGCTAATTTAGTCATATTTGAAATCATTAAATTTAATTTTATGTTTTAATTTCTGCCACCTTATTTATTGTTATTCTTGATTGAATTTGCTTGTAAAATGAAGCAGTATAGTATAATTGGTGAAATCAAATTCATAACAAAATAAGTAAGAACTCTTTACTTTTAACAGTTTTTATTATTATTATTTATTTATTTTATCCTTGTTTATCTGGGATTTTTATTTAAATACTCCAAGATTAATGAAAGCAGATTTAAAATGTGTGTTAAATTAAGGTGTAAAATATAAATGTATATATTGATTTAATTCTTGATGTTTACTTTATATTTGTTATTTAAAACATTGCAATAATAATATTAAAAAAATAAATAATAATATTAAATAAAAAAAAAAAAAAAAAAAAAAAAAAAAAAAAAATTTATGTTCGTTTTATTGAAATTTTACTAAGAAAATAATTGTTTAGTTATTAATTTTTTTCTAACATCTTTATCAATTGATTTCAGGGATACTGAATTGCGTTGTCGTTAATAGAAAATCTAAATCAAACGTGAATTAGTTACTAGAGTCACACATTACATAAAATCAGATTATCAGGTTTCGTTCGGCGGATAGCAACATCCCAAACTCATCTGAAAATAGAAAAAAAGAAAAAGGTTTTGCCTTCAAACCCACTTCTTTGGATGAAAATGGAGATTTATATCTTCCGGAATTGTAATTTGTCCCGCTTTTTCTCTCTTGACTTGCCATCCCTGCTCTCAGATAAGTCATCTTGTGAAAGACTGTTGTGTAATGTTTTGATGGTTATGCTAATGCAATTATTATTATTTTTCTTTTTCTAATAGCAAAGCTATGAGTCAATTTTATTTTTAAGGCTTAAAAAGTTACAGGGTCCACACATTAATGTGTTACAGGGTCCACGCATTAATGTGTATTACATATCACTTACATACATAGATATAAATCAGCCTTATATAGATACTAGCCAGTTATGTATAAGTAGTAGCCAATTATTGTATTTTGAAAGGGAGTGGCTAAATGACAGTTTGCAAGGTAGTAAAATTAAACCAGGGGCCCTGATGGCGGAGAGACTATTGCTGGACACCAAAGGTTTCGTGTTCCAGTCCCGGCGGTGCCATTGTAGTTTGTAGTGGTTTGGAATCCACTTTAAACCGTAGATCCCGGTCTAATAGGACTGTAGAACATTTGGCGCAAAGATAAAAAATAAAAACATCTTCTGGCCCACCATGGGGTCGTTGCGCCAAAGGAGAAGACGAAAATCAAACCAGATAATTTCAGCACCAGAAGTATTATAAAGTTTTAAATAAGCATTATTAAGTTATGTATAAAAAATCATTTATGTAAAATACACTCCTTCATGCTGGCTAGAATAGCGACTTGGTTTTCGAACTATGGAAACGGTAACCGTAATCTTAAGCTCTCGTTTCTGCGTTTGGATAAACACGGCTGGAATGTCCTACCATCCGTCTCAAGAGGGTAGGAGGGCCCCGTAGATGACATCCATGGGGATATTCGTTCAAAATTATGATGGCAAAATGAGAGCGCAATAGTAAGATTTCCTCTCCCTTGGGGCACCCTGGATAATGTTCTATCTGCTGTATATCTGTTGTTTTTAGTGGCGAATGATCAAAGTGTTCGACATTCGAAAACAAGTGCAACAGTGAGTTCATGGTTTTACTATTGAAAATTAATAATACTATTACTTATTATATTATATTATATGTATGGAGCCTGATGGCCTAGTGACTAAGCGCTTAGTGTCACAGGATTCGGGATTCGATTCCCGGCGGTATCATGGATGTTTGTAGTGGTTCGGAATCCACCTTAAATCGTGGGTGATCCAATCTAATATGACTGTTGTGCGTAGGGCTGACAACTCTACCCCGTAAAAAGAAAACATCTCCTGTCTCGAATTCTGTCAATAGGTAGACGGCCTTGGCTCACCATGGGTGTGATGTTGCGCCAATGTAGAAGAAGATATATATAATATTACCTGACAAACATTTTCGTAGAAACTCTTATAGAAAAACTCTGAATAAGACGCTTTCTTAATTCCTTTTAACAATTGATATTTACATTTAGCTTCCCATAATAATAATTTTCAAAAATATGTTGTAAAAAAAACCCGCACTATTATATTGCTCTTTTACCGTAAAAAAAAAAAAAAGCATATTAAATTAATTTGCTATGGCTTGCATACGTGATTAAGTTATTATGTGGGGACACATTGTCCAACGGCCGTGAAAAGGTTAAGATAATTGGAATCTATTTATTAAATTACGCTATTTAAATATTTCATATTCTAATGTCAGATTTATTTATTTATTTCCGATATAATATCGACCTTGACATTATTCCGTTCTTTTCTTCTAAATCGCTAAAATAAAAAAAAAAAAAATAAAAAAAAAAAAAAAGCAAAGACGATCCTTCATATATGGAAGTAATCTTCGCTTCATCTAATGATAATTTCTTCATAATAATCTATGCTTCTTCACCACTTAATACTTCAGTTTCTGTTGCCACACCGTAATAATAATAGCGGTTGTTCTTCGGGATGTACTACTGTGCCCTAAAAGTAAAAGCTAATTGTTTTTTTTTTTTTTTTTTTTTTCAAAAACTTTTTTATTTATTCTTCAAAAATTTCATCGCCTTCAAAGTAGTCCCTCCGGACACAATGCACTTAAGCTAACTTTTTTTCCAATCCTCAATGCATGCTAAAAGACGGGGATGGCCCTTCAAAGCGCTCGCTGATTCACGTTCAATCTCTTCATTCGACTCAAAATGGTGTCCCCGGAGTGGTCTTTTGAGTTTAGGGAATTACCAGAAGTCACACGGTGTGAATACGTTGGCTGTGGAACGATATGGGTTTCAATTTTGGCGAAAAAGTCACGAAGAATCAATGCAGTGTGAGCTGGCGCATTCAGTGTTTTCGGTACCAATCGAGATTTGACGCGTTTGCGGCACAAAATGGAATTGGCCGATCCTTTTGAAATTCCAACATCATCAACAATGTCTATAATTGTAAATCGACGGTTTGCAAGCACTAAATCTTTAATTTTTTAAATATGAGCTTCGTCGGTTGAGGTTGATGGTCGACCAGAGGGGCTCTTCGTCTTCAATGCGTTCTTTGCCTTCTTTGAACTGTTTATATCATTTCTAAACATCTCTTTCCGATACAGGAATGCTCGCCGAATGCTTTCTGCAACTTTCTATACGTTTCCGCAAACAAAATCGAATGCGAATTCTTTGCTCAATTAATTTAGGCATTTCAAAAATCGCCAAAATCCGTTTTAGCATCTCACAAAGCTATGCGTAACTCAAACACTAATGATTATTTTGTCAACAAATTTCACGGAGAAGCCTGCAACTAAAAAAAAGAAAGAAAGATTGAAATTCCATAAGCCCCTGGAAGCCCCTTACTTTTCGGACACAGTAGTAATGTCATCTTTTCGAATTACTACAGTCGCTAAAAATGTATTTAAATTATTTCGTAACTTCGACCGCGTGCAAAAGCGTTAAGTGACGTCATCTTCCTTTAACGACGCTAAAACGCGTTGAGTGGAAGAATTTCAAGGAAACCGTATCTCCTCGCAAGTATAATTGAGAATATAATAAATTTTTTGTGTCCACTATCTTTTAATTTATTGAAGTACCCTTGAATATAAATAGGCAATCAACAGAAATGGAAACTTTCGCGCGTATGCGGAACTATGACTAATGGTTCTTTTCTGTTGCGGATTTCAGACTTTTTTAAAAATGTGCAATACGAGATCTCCTATTTCTATTGTCTACTTTGGAACAATAATAGGTCAGAGGCTATAACGTAATAGAGGCATTTTGATTTGTTAATACTCTTGAGTTCTTTGTTCCTGCAGAAATTAGTGATTTAAGCAAGGTTTTTAATTTTGAAGATTAGTCATTGCAAATGCGTTGTAATGTTTACAACATTATGTGTTATGAAAACATTTTCATCGTAACCTAAATTTCTTTTAAATCGATTTTTCTTACTATATTTTACATTTGAGCAATTTGGAATGAGCAATTCATATGGTACTAAACAATAATTGTATTTTACTCGTGGCTCAGTGGCAATGTGCGCCGCTGATGAGCATTAGGGCGGTTCAATCCGCAGGCTTGTTGCAGACACTGTTTCAAAAAACAGGAAATCTCGATGGCGTTTGTGATGTTCACTCTTCTGCCTCTTGAGTCGGACTACCTGGTGGGTGTTTTCCGGTTTTCTCATACTATACGCAAATGCAGTTCGTATGGCAGAGTTCGGGGTAGGTATTTCTCATATTGGGGTTGGTATATGCAGAATATGTAGTTATTCGTAAAAGACCTCCGGAAAGCACTGACCTCCTTCTTCAGAGACACGGGCGCCCTGATGGCTAATTGGTAGTGGCCTGGCCTTCTGTAGCCCAGGCTTCAGGTTCGAATCCTGGTGGAGGCATGGATGTTCCGCGTTAAACTGTAGGTCCCGGTCTAATTAGCCTAAAGTGTGCACAAAATGACCGTAGAGCAACAAACCAATCTACCTCCATCACAACAGAAGTTGTCCGGGCAATTTCCCTCCTTCCATGAGACCTGGCCTTTCGTACCACAGGCTTCAGGTTCGAACCTGATGGTGGCACGGATGTTTTTGAGGGGTTCGGAATCCACTTAAAACTCTAGGTCCCGGTCTGTTTAGCCCTCGTGGGCATAAGATGACCGTAGAGTGACAAACCAAACCAAACCTTCTATAAGACCACATGGGTTCTGGGACACTGTCTAGAACTTGTGGGATAAGAAAAAAAAAAAAAAATAGTGTTTTACATGGAACAATATTTTACAAACATTGATTTGTTCAAAGACCAACGCTCTAGTCTCAAACTCTTTTTCTATTATTTAATTAGATGTTTGATTGAAAACGGTTTTTATTATTATTATTATTATTATTATAAATAAGATCTGCGATGAGTAATTGTCTTAATAGGGTTTGGTACTCTACAAAAATAAACATAATTTGATAAATTAAATGCAAGTGAAATTAAGAAATAAAATAAGATATTTGTTTTGATTGTAAGATATTTGTTTAGGGCAGAACTGGTCCGTATTAAGTTTACTCTTTCTTAATGGCTCGAGTTGAGCACTGAGGACTAAACCCAGAGTCTATTCCTTTAAACAGCCAGGATTTAGTTCCCGGTGATGAATTAATCGGTTATATTAAATTATAAATATTTGTATAATTTCATATATAAAGTCATGTAAGAAAGAGAGAAGGTCTTTTTTATCAATTTCATGTTATAATATTTTTACATTAAATGAAAATATTAGCCATTTATAAGTAAGTAAGAAAAATATAGATAATCTTAAGTTTTTTGATAGTTAAACATATTGTTGGTAAATAGAAATATTTCTTTATATTAATAGGGAAAAGTTTTATAACCAATAGAAGAAAGAATTAAGAGGTATTTGTAAGAAACAAATATATTGTTTGTTTATATTGGTCATCTTAGTGACAGCTGTTGTAATAAATTCAGATTAAGTATAAGATTAAAATAATATTCGTCAATTTTTCAATGTTTTCCTTACGTACATTTTTATGTTGTGCGTAAAACTGAAACATTGTCAATTTGAAATATTGTTTTTACACTTCATGCTACAATTTAAGTGTAAAAAAAAAAAAAAATCAATTACCTTTCATATCTTGAAAATCAATAATTGAGATAAACCGAAAGCACCGATTTCGAATTTTATCCATAAAAATGAGAAATATGCTTCACAGAAATAAATAAATAAATATAAAAAAATCCTTTTATCACATTTTCGAATAATATTGCGTCCAAAGAATGTGAGCACGGGACTTTTTTTTTTTTTTTTTTAACTGAGTCAACTCTGTTATAATGCAACTTTTATTGTGTGTGTATATATATGCGCGTGTCAGAATATTCCTTTATAGCCCGTGCCTTTTGATGAACATTGTTCACCTGTTTCTTTGGAACAGAAATGCAGACAGGCTCGAAACAACGTGATCTATTCAGAGTTGAGCTTCTGTCACAAGATTTTATTATGCATGGCGTGCAAGAAACTTTTGCCTGTGATTGAAAGGGATGTTAAGTTCTTTGGTTTCGCGTCTCTGCTGTAAGGTGCTGTCACGAAGATATGCAATTAGGAGTTACGTTTGGGTACTGGGAATGTTTCATGTCGTGTTGCTAAGTGTACTCGGCTTACAGTGATCTCTCATTGATATTTTGTTCCCCCAATTTTTTATGGAGGATTATTTTAATGTATGTAAGAATACACAAGAATCTCTGTAATTATAATGCGCCGTTAATGTAATAAAGAATTCCTTAATCGCACTATATTTGTAGTTATTTAATTCGATGTTCATTTCTGTTGCACCAAATGGGCTTGCAAATTTTATTCGATGCCTTTTCTGTTACAAAAAAAAAATGGTGCTTGCAAATTTAATTATTCAAAAATATATTATGTTTGTTGCAAGTTTAATTCAGTGTCCATTTCTGTTGCACAAAATAGGCTTGGATATTTTATTCGATGCTCTTTCTATTGTACCAAACGGGCTAGCGGATTTTATTCTACATCCATTTCTATTGCACCAAATGGGTTTGCAGATTTTATTCGATGCCCATTTCTGTTGCACCAAATAGGCTTGTATATTTTATTCGATGCCCGTTTCTATTGCACGAAATAAGCTTGCAGATTGTATTCGATGCCCGTTTCTATTACATCAAATAGGCTTGCAGGTTTTATTCGACACCCATTTCTGTTCAAAAAAAGCGGCGCTTGCAAACTTATTTATTCATAAATATATTATGTTTTGTTGTTGAATTAAACCTATAATTCAATGTCCATTTCTATTGCACCAAAAAAAGGCTTGCAGATTTTATTTGGCGCCCGTTTCTATTACACCAAATAAGCTTTGCAGATTGTATTCGATACCCATTTCTGTTAAAAAAACCTTGCTTACAAATTTATTTATTCATAAACATATTTTTGTATTTTGCAAGTTTAAGTAACTTTTTTGAAAAACCAAGTGTTTATGAAGTAATATAAACTTTATGTCTAATAAAAAATGACTTTATTACATATTGTTTATCTATTTAGCATAAAACATCGACCATTGTGGGGAAAAACAAATTGTAATTTCTTTGTAAAAAGAGTTCTTTTCTTTATGAATATTAAATCCAAATTCTATTAGCAGACATATTAGTATCATTATTTACTTATGAATTTTGAAATATTTTATCATAAACTTGTATCAAAAGAATATTTTATGCAAAGACATTTATGGAATATATTAAAATACTCTACACGTTGTTCTAGCACCACCAGGGGGCGCTTTATTTTCTTTTAACATTCATTACTCCGCCATTTTTAATAAAGAGTTTATTACAATAATTTAGACGAAGAGATTATATATAATTTAGTTTTACTATAATAGAATCCCCGTGATTGGCAATCTGTTGTGATTAAATAATTTTCGAAGAACTGATATTCCTCCCTGTCTTTCCCCAAATTAGAACAAAGAACAAGTTCATTTCAAATTTTGTCATGGGATAAATTTAGTGTGATTTATGCGTAAAGCAATTTGAATAATCAGATATTCTTTTTTGAATTCGTTTTCATTGTATTTCAAATAACGAAAAAAAATTTAAAGAACTAGAAAATTAAAATTGTTTTAATAGTTATATTAATTTTAATATTTCCCCATATTAGAACAAAGTACAAGTTATTTCAGATTTTATTATGGATTAAATTTAGTGTGATTTATTCATAGAACAATTTGAATAATCAGAGATTCTTATTGAATTCGTTTTCAATATTTTTGTAGTAAAAAATTTTTTTTTTTTTTTATCTATAAAATTAATATTATTTTAATAGTTATATTAATTTCAAATGTCATATCTTCATATTTATTAAAAAATCCTGAATTTTGAATACAATTTAAATCTTCATGGGAAAATAATGAGTATTAAAAAATTCTGAATTTGAATATCTTTAACTTAGATATCACTAATGTAATTTAGATTATTTCTAATAAATTTTACAAGTATAGGTATTTGTTAGAAATATACACCTAAATAATTTTCAAAACAATTTTCCTGTTGTTTAATTTGACAGTATGAATAAATCTATTGGTGAAAATTATGAAAATATGTTTACATAATTTTAAAAACAAAAACACATCTTGCAGAAAATCAAATAAACGCAACATGGAATGATTTTTTTTTTTTTTTTTTTAGTGCTTTAAACATACGTAACAGTAAGGAATGTATTTCGCTTTAGTATTTGTGATTATTAATTTTGTTTTCTGTTTTTCTTTCAATACAAAACAATCTGACATTCTTATCCCCTGATGTTTTAGCTATATTTCATCGATCAATTTATGATCTATTTGCTTTTATTTTTGTTCAGCTTAGGATCTATGTATATCACATTTTTTTCTCTAACTTTTATGTATGTTTCAAGATTTATTTCTATTTTTATTATTTGGTTTGCAGTTTGTTTTGTAAGAACATAATGTTTATCAATACTTGTAAACGTGAATCGTATGTTTTATGTTTGCTTAGGAATAGTTTCTGTTTCAAATAAACTAGAAAAAAAAAAAGTTGGGAAAAGTTTTCATAAGAATCATATACCTAAATTTAGTTTTTAAATAAAAAAACTAATAAGTACTTACAATAAAAAAAAAAAATTCTTGTCTCTTTTTTATGTACCTTTGTGAAATCGATGCCAAACCAAACTCGAAATGAACCTTCTTAAAGGGTTTAAAAAAAAAAAAAATGTAATAGATATCCGTTTTATTAGCGGAAACGGACGAATCGATTACTTGTTTGAGGTGCTGTTACATTCGGCTCAAATCAATTTTGGAGGCGTTTTTAATAGTTGCTGTAGAACTTTTTCATCTAACTTTTATTTCGAAATTATGTAGTTTAATTGTTAAAAACTAAAAATATTTTTATTGTAATCAATATACGTTTCTCCCCTATTATGCCGCTCTGTTTGAATCCTTCCGACTTGGCGACTTGCCAATTTTCCATACGATCTGTGGTCGAACTAATCATATCCTTACTATAATTGGTACGCGCAGGATGCGCCAATCCTAACTCGGATTGGCGCACCCTGCGCGTATCCGAGTTTCGGCTTAGAAATGGAGCCCTTCCACAAATCTATAATTATAATGTAGCCATTTAATGTATGCCGTATTTAATGTAGCCGTATAATTATGATGTAATTGTCTTTAAATGTGTTAAATATTGTCTCTCTCTAATTGTACGCATGTGGTGCTTGTGCATGTGGTGCTTGTTGTCTCATCTGTAAATAACTCAAATTTACACATGTAAATAAAGCTTGAGTTAATAACTATAATTGATTTTCAATAAAATTGTAAACTTTTATTGGCATATCCATAGAGAAAGATAATTCACAATAGGTCTTAGTTTTATAAATTTTCGTATTCCTATTAAAAGAGCTGATATAAATATAATTTAAATAAATGTAAATGAGAAATAAGTTTTTATTTAACGCTTTTCATATTAAATACACGTTTGCTGAGAAGTGTGCTGTCAGTGGAAATTAAATACTATATGCAAAGTGAGAGTGTCGTGTAGAATGGACTCGAAATTACAAAAAGTTATGCAAAGTGTTCCTTTTGAGAACTAATGTAACCCTGATTCCTCCTACGCACTACAAGAGCGCCCCTTGTAGCATTCAAGAGAAATAGTCAATAGGCCTCGAGACTCTCACCCAGAGGAAGTACAGCGCAACCTGCACTCCCGCTGAGAAACGCTTAGTTGATCTGCAGCCTCTCATCCCGAGAGGAAATGTGCACATAAGTTGGCCTACAGACTGTCACCCGGAGTGAGGAAGTATATTTAGCGCATCCTGCGCATATCCGAGTTTCGGGTTATCTGCTAAGAAGTGGAATCCTTCCCGAATACATAATTATCTGCCTTTAAATGTGTTATAAGTTGTATATCTCTAATTGTGTCTAATATTTGTGAGTGTGTAAATAAAGCTGTGAGTTCTGAAACCTGGGCCTCAAGTCTCAACCCAACCACACCCAGTTACATTCCAGCTGCACAACCTGCACACTACACTAATACTTTGCAGATCTTATTTCTGTTTTCCGTTGTTAATTTTAACAATGGCGTAGATTGTGCATAGGATAGATATATGAATGAAAAGACAGTTAAAAGTTTATGAGTTAGATCATGCTGAAAAACTATTCGTAATTAAAAATTTCAATTCTTACTATATCTTAATTGAGAAACCAATGACACACCTAACAATACTGAGCTTTAAATCACACTTCTTGGATAATTTAATCAAAGTATATTAGACTAAAATCTAAAAAACGCCTGTCTTTCCTCAACAGATTATACTTCTTAAATTTGAGAAGGAATGTACTATCCGATAGAAAAATTAACCCCTTCACAACGATATTGTCTCAAAATAAATTTTTAAAAGAGCTGAAAAACTGTATTATATAGTATTAGAATTAATATTAAATGCATATCATGTTAAGACAGGAAACTTACAGAAAAATATCAAAGTTTTGTAGATAAGGTTTGTCCACTATGATCATGAATAAAGTATACATTAATGGAAAATTCCTCATTAATATTAAAATCTCACATCTTAGAATAATTAGCCAGCATTCTACATTGTAAGATTTTGAAATGACAATCATTATAATATTTACCTTATGATATTTGCAAGATAGAATAGAAAATTCTAATTAAATTTGTAATGCAAATAGATGTATTGTTAGTATTTTACAGTAATAGGTCAATTAATCAAAAATCTTAACTACCATCCTCAATACTTATAAAATGGAGCCTTCCTTCTCCCAATTTCCTTTTATACGCTATTGTTAAATTTTTTTTTTTTTTTTTTTAAATCTGTTATTGTGAAGGATTTTAGGTACAACTCTTATCTTAGACCCCTTCATTATAAGCTCTTCGTTAATAACTACCTCTAACAATCTCCGTTTGCAATTACCTAATGGTTAATGCATGGAATATTAGTGTAAGGAAAATGTGTTTCAAATTCACATGGCCTCACAGTATGCAAGAGTGGCATAATTCTAAAATTGCAGGAACACTTTAGAAATGGTGCAGTCTCAAATGCAAGAAAAATTTTTGTTTTAAAATTTAGTGCTCTTCTATATATATCTTCATATATACTACGTGTCCAAAAAGTAAAACCAATTTTCAATTTAAATTTCCCGGGCATATGGTATTTCAATTTTTTTTTTTTTCTTTTAGGTTGTTGGCACTGACCTTTAAGTTTGTGTGAAATTTTGCAAAAATATTTTTTTAATTTTTTTATTATATTATATTTTATTTATATTTATATAATTATATTAAATAAACATAAAAATATATTTTATATAATTAATAAATTTTACAAAATTATAATTTTCAAAATATTCATTAGTGCTTGAGTTACGTTTAGGTTTGTGAGATTTAGAGTTTAGGGAGCCAGTTGAGTTTTTGAGCCAGGAGCTTTTGAGTTTAGGGAATAGCCAGAAGTAGCACGATGCTAAATTAGGTGAATACCGTGGTTGTCGAACGATATGGGTTTCATTTTTAGCGAAAAAGTCACGAAGAATCAATGCAGTGTGAGCTGACGCATTCAGTGTTTTCTTTACCAATCAAGATTTGAGGCCTAAAACATCTTTTAAAAAATGGAATTTTGAAATTCCAACATCATAAGCAAGGTGTCTAAAATTTGCAAGCAAAAAATATAATAAGCAAGAATCAAGAATAAAGAATAAATAAGCAAGGCAAATTAAAATATTTGCAAGCACCAAATCTTTAATTTTTTGGACGTGAGCTTCATCGATTGAGGTTGATGGTCAACCAGAGGGCTCTGCGTCTTCAACGCGTTCTCTGCCTTCTTTGAACTGTTTATACCACTTCTAAACATTTCTTTCCGATATAGGAATGCTCACCAAATGCTTTCTGCAACATTCTATACGTTTCCGCAAACAAAATTTAACACAAGTTCTTGCTCAATTAATTCAGGCATTTCAAAAAGCATCTCACAAAACCAAGCGTAACTCAAACACTAATGAATATTTTGACGTAAAATTTCACACAGATGTCAAGGACAGTGCTAACAATCTAAAAAAGAAAAAAAATTGAAATACCATATGCCCGGGAAATTTAAATTGAAAACTGGTCTTACTTTTTGGAAATAGTAGTATAATTCTTCTGTACATGTGATGGTGCTTCGATTTTGATGAAATTGGTCTGTTTGACAAAACATGGAAGATGTTTCTATGCTATACCCTTTGTTGCAAGTTGCCACCAGATGGTGCTGCAGTATATCAACTTTTATACCATTCAACCAATCGCTATGAATATTGGTAGTAAAATGTATTCGAGTACAGAAAATAGGTTCGCGCTATCCACTTTATTGTTACTTGCCACCAGATGGTGCTGCAGCATTTCTTCTTATATACCATTCAAACGATATCATCAAAATTAGTATGCACATATATTGGAATATGGAGAATATATTCGCGCTATGTAATTTCTACAAGGCATTTTTTTGGCAGAACTATATATAGTAGAACTTCTTTAAGTCGAAAACATCCACAACTTGAAAATTTTTTTTGTTCCTTCTCTTCAAGCCCCAAAACCTCCATTACTCGAAATTTCAACACTCTATAAGTCGAAATAATTAGTCACTCCCACAAGCCTTTTTGGTATATATTTTCCCTCCGTAACTCGAAAAAAAAAAAAAAAAAATTGGACTTCTGTATTTCGAACATTAGCAATGTTTGATTTTACTATCTTTTTTACAACCTTTACAACTCGATCATTTGAAATTAATTACCTCTGTAGCTCGAAGAAAAATAAGTTACCGACTTTAAGGATTTGCCGACAATGCACGTCATTGTTTCTTAGAAAACCATGTATGAGTAACGAATTCTATGAAATAGCAACTCGGAAGAAAAAGAATTTTCCGCTCTTTATAGCTTAGATAATGCTATAAATAGAGAACTTTCAATTGTCTAAAACAAAACAAAAAAAATAAATAAATAAACAAGTTTATTAACAAGCAAATAAACATGTTTTTTACCTCTGTAACTTGAATTTTTATTTATTTTACCTCTCTAACTCAAAATAAGTTAGAAAGAATCTAGACCTCTACAACTCGAATGTTTCCTTACAAAATCCGCGTAAGTCGAAATCCTCCACAAGTCGAATTATTTGGCGTCCCTTGAAATTCGACTTACAGGCGTTCTACTGTATATATATATATATATATGCGCAGTGGTCGGAATATTCAAAAAATATTTATTAAAAGATGAGAATATTTATTCAATTTTTAACTTTTTAATTCATCATATATATATATAAATAGGTAGAAATTGAAGAAAATTTATTGTTGTGATTGATATTGTGTAAATCATGTTTATCTTGAAGAAATGATCGAATCGAACAGATCTATTTTATTTTATTTATTGGATACATTACTCAAAACAGTTGATGAATTAAAAAGTTAAAGTTGAATAAATATTCTCATCTTTTAATAAATATTTCTTGAACATTCCGACCACTGCGCAACAACATATTTTTTTTTAAATTTATAACGATGATTATAAATTTTGTGTAACATTCATCCCTATATTTAACCCAAAGAATAAGAAATTGATTTAAATATTTATGAATGCAGTGTACTGTGCCAAGTTCAGGAACTTTTTTACGCAGCATTGTTCTAATTAAAACGGCATAAATGCTCCACCAGATTGACTGAAAGGTTCTTAGAACCGATCCATTGAAGGACAGGGCCGGAATGCATTAGCAATTCGCCTGGAAAATTTGAATCGAAAAAAAAAAATAAATAAAAGTGCCGCTCCTCTGCTGCATTGTACGTTCTTCTTTTGTGCTCGCTCTCTGGCGTTTTCAACACGCTTCCGCCTCGCCTCCATAAAACCCAGTCGGTTTCAGGGTTTATGGCAGCAGTTTACAGGTTTATGCGTTCGCTGACTCAAAAGAGGAACATTAAATAAATAAAAAAGTAAAAATTCATCTTTTGAAATGCGAGGTGGCTACTTTTGTTGTTGTTGTTGTTTGTGTAGATGTTGCAGCCCCCAATCGCGACCTTGAGATGCCCGCAGTTGAATCGCGCTGGAACTGGAGAGAGAACCACATCTGTTGATGGCAGGAATTGCATTCAATTGCTCATTGAGGGAAGAATCACATGAAGTAATCCCGGTCGAAAATTCTTTTGGGATTTTTACTGAATAGCTAGTCCGCCAGAACTTTAACATACCACATCTTATTATATGGTTTAATGGCTTCCTTTCATGTGAATACAGCTGCTGCAATAGCTATAAAAAAAGTCAAAATTCAATTTTTATTCCGATTCCCTACACTTTATGTACTAAATATCCTGTTTCGTCCAAGCGCATATGGGCAGTGACATTGAATATACCCATTACAACAATAGTTCTCAAAACTTTTTAACTTTATTTTCTTTAGGAAGGAAAAATGCTGTTCACGTTCTTTTTCTGTTTCTTTATCCAGCGTCATAGTAACCTTGAGGATTTATTCTGTATTTTATAATAGTGCTCTATGAGTTGCAGTTTTCCTAGACTAAATAAAATAGTACATGAGATTGGGCATAAAAAAAAAAAGTATTTAAGTTTTCTATTCTTTTGTTGAATTTATATTATTAACACTCTTGATAAACCTTATTTATGATTCTGCATTAGATAATAGGTTTTATTAGCAAACATTAAAGTATATATCCCAATTGCGACCTTGAGATGCCGAAGTTGAATCGCGCTGAGGCTGGGAGAGAACCACGTCTGTTGAAGACAGGAATTGCATTCAATTGCTCATTGAGGGTTCAACACCAAAAGGAAGAATCACATAAACTAATCCCAAAAAGGTTGAAAATTCTTTTACTGAATAGCCAGCCTGCTGGAGCTTTAACATCCACATCTTATTATATGGTTTTAATGGCTTCCTTCCATGTGAATACAGCTGCTGCAATATCTAAAAAAAAAAAAAAAAAAGTCAAGAATTAAAATTTTTATTCCTATTCCTTACACTTTATGTACTAAATATCCCGTTTCATCCGAACAAATATGGACAGTGACATTGAATATACCCAGGGCCGGATTTTCCTATAGGCTAACTAGGCTTCAGCCTAGGGCCTCAATATTAAGAGGGGCCTACATTTAAATTGTTAGCAAAATTAGAATTACACTATTCTAAAAACAGTAAACACTAAAACACTGAATCGAAAATAAGGAAAAATTCTACACATCTGACTAATAAACAAACATAAAAATGTATACGTAAAAAATAATTAAATTAAACGTAAATATAATTATTTTCGTAGTCAAAGATTTTTATTATTTGAATTTTGTTTCTTTGTGAATGTTGTGTGTTATGTTTGATTAGTTATTGTTACAAATACTATATATGATGCTGAGAATAAATGTCAAAACAAGTGTTCTCGACTTTTTGTGCCACATTTTTTATAAAGATTAGTACCCATCACAACATGTTTCATTTAACGTATATATAACACAGTAATGATGTATTTTATTATCTCTCATGTAATTTAAAAACATAAAAATGGGAGGTGAAAGGGCCCCATAAGTGAAATATCCTAGGGCCTCTTTTCATCTAAATCCGGACCTGAATATACCCATTACAGTAGTAGTTCTCAAAACTTTTTAACTTTATATTTCAAAAAAAAAAAAAAAAAAAAAAAAAAAAAAAAAGAATCACATGAACTAATCCCGGACGAAAATTCTTTTGGGTTTTTGCTGAATAGCTAGTGTGCCAGGGTTTTAACATCCCACATTCTTATTATATGGTTTTTAATGGCTTCCTTTCACGTGAATACAGCTGCTGCAATACCTAAAAAAGTCAAGAATTAAAATTTTTATTCCGATTCCTTACACTTTATGTACTAAATATCCTGTTTCATCAGAACAAATATGGGCAGTGACATTGAATATACCTATTACAGTAGTAGTTCTCAAAAACTTTTTATCTTTGCATTTTCTTTTAGGAAGGTAAAAATGCTGTTCACGTTCCCTTTTTTTTCTTTACCCAGTGTCATAGTAACCTTGAGGATTTATACGGTATTTTATAATAGTAATCTTATGAGTTGCAGTTTTTGCTAGACTAAATAAAATAGTACATGAGATTGGGTATAGAAGAAAGTATTTAGGTTTTCGACTCTTTTGTTGAACTTATATTATTATTAACATTTTGATTGCATAATATAGAATCATAGATAAAGATTATGGTTTTTATTAGCAAACATTAATCTTTATCTATGATAGTATATATATATATACATGTGTTTGTCACTGAACACCTCTTAAACGGCTGATGAAATTTTGGTGTGTGTTTGAGTGGGTCCCTGTATAGTTTAGATTCACAATTGGATCCGGCAGATGGCGCAGCAATCGGGATCTTCTGTACGTGTGTTTATAATAATATTCTATGAATTGCAATCAACTTGTCACTGAACTCCTAAACGGTTTGACCGATTTTGATGAAATATTTTGTGTGTGTTTGATAAAACTTGGGAATGTTTCTATGCTATCCCTTTTGTTGTAAGTCGCCACAAAATGGTGCCGCAGTATATCAATTTCTATACCGTTCAACCAATCGCTATGAAAATTGGTAATTAGATGTATTCGACTATGGAAAAAAATGTTCGCGCTATCCACTTTATTGTTACTTACCACCAGATGGTGCTGCAGCATTTCGTCTTATATATTGTTTAAATGATATCCATCAAAATTAGTAAGCACATATATAGGAACATGAAGAACATATTCGCGATATGTAATTTTCTACAATGAATTTTTTTTTTTTTTTTTTTTTTGCAAGACAACGTATGCTTGATTCTCTCTCTCTCTCTCTGTATATATATATCCTTTGTATTTAAGTATTCGATTCTTTTTGCTGTAAATATATTGTTTGTATTCCTTATACCAATATATAATCATAGATATTAGGGATAATTTTTTAGTGTATAATATTTTATAAAACGGTATATAAATATCAATTTGATGTTATATAAGGTGCCAGAATAAATAAAATAATTCCTAAGATTGGTTATAGAATCTAGATATCCTTTGCGTTTTAGAAATTTTCGGGTAAACTAATGAAAATAGTACTTCGTTTGAAATTTTTATAAATTCAATCATAACCATTTCTCTATAAAATTGATTTTATTGTAAGAGTATATATTCAAATAAATTTTCGTCTCCTTATCTCTTATTATAATTTAGTTTAAAAAAAAAAAAAGACGTGAAAATTTTTCAGAGTAGCAAAGTTCATTATCATTTTCGAGTTGCATATTAAATTCTCATCAAAAACGAACGGAAAGTTGCTTCGTTACTGAAAATCTTGATATAATTATCTCCTGGACTTGATTTCAACTCAAGGACAAGGCTTGTCCTTGTGCCCAATTTTAAATGTGGTGTTCTTAATAAAAACCAACTCTTCTCGATAAAAACGTTGCTACTCTCAAGTTCAATCACAATTAGTTCATAAAAAAAAAAAAATGGCCAACAATTTTTCATGCATTACGCCATGATGGTCCATTCTGCTTTCTTCTTCCAGAGATCCGATGATCAACCTTTGTTTCGATTCTCTCTCTTGATAAGATAGAAGAACTGTTCCGCATTAACATTTGGCCTTCCGTTGTTGCAATGTCTGCCAACTGGATATTCATTCATGATTACTACCTTTTTCTTCCTGCATTTTGAGCAATCCCTTCCATGAATATTAATGAATCTTGATATTTCTCAGCTGCTGCTTCAGGGAAAAAAAAGAAACACGGGTATCTAACTGATTAAATCTTGTGGTAACCCGTTGGTTTCATAAAGATTCGTATCTGCTTGTATTATAACTTGTCCCCTTATTCTGTTGTTATAAACGAACCAATAGATGCTGTATTGAGACTCGATTACGATCACAGGAACGAACTCTTGGAGCGTTATTGACTTCCTGAGCGATCTATATGTCTGTTCTATCCGATCTATATATCCATGATCCGAATATGGATTGCATTCGTATTGCAATACGTGTGTTTAAATGTTAAGACTGAATAAATTTAGTTCACGTACGCTTTTCGAATACTTCCGATGTACTAACGGTATAAAATGACTTGACTAAATGACACTTGAACAACTTCATTTTCACTATTGTACAATAGTAAATACAAGGGAATATGTCTTTGTCGGAGTTTTAAAAGTAGTTCCCTTACATTTATGCTTATGCGTGAGAAAAGCTAGGAAAGCACCCGAGCAACCAGGCCATGAGTGGTGAAATATATTGTGTAAATTTCCGTTAAGATGGAAATTCTGAAGCACTCTACTGAATGTAATTTGAATTCATTAATTGGAATTCATACACTTTTGAATCTGTACTTAGTTTTAAATACTTAGGATCAGAAATTAATTGTCAAAATAATAGCTTACAGAATTGTGTCTGCCAATAAGACCTTTTAGGGGTTAAAACCCTGTTTAAATCAAAGCAGAAAAACTAAATTCTTGTTGTATAAAACTCTTATTGGACCTATTTTGGTCTATGGCTCTGAAAACGTGAACTTTGGCATGATCTGATAAGGCCCATTTGGATATATTTGTGCGGAAGATTTTAAGGTCTATTCTTGGAAGTGTTAAGGAAAGTGATTGTTGGAGAAGACGGTACAGCGCAGAAATATATAGATACTATAAAAACCTAAATTATAGAATTTATTAAGATCAATAGCTTAAACTGGGCTGCTATGTATTTAGAATGAATGATTTAAACTGTAAAAAAGCTTGTTTGACAAAGCCACCGGCGCAAAAGAGTAATAAGACGACCCAGGTTGCTATGGATAGACGCAGTTGAGAATGATTTTGCTGGACTAGGGGTTAAGAATTGGAGAACTATCGCCACCTAGAGGAATGCATGGACATCTCTTCAAGGAAAGCCTTGGCCCACTCTGGGCTACCATGCTATTGATGATGATGAAAGACGAATATATCACGTTATTGGCATTATGAAAATTAATATTAAATCATTATTTGTTACATTAATTAATAATTTTACGAAAAACTAATCTGATTCCGTTTACAAATTAATTTAAAATTAAAATTTTCCAGTAGTTTCAGCATTACTCGTAAAAAGAATTAATTTCAGTACTACATACAGAAGCTTCTTTGGTGTTGTCAATTAAGGAAATAATTTTATTTTAAAAAAATCTGGCATCATCCTTAAAAATAAACATGGAATAATCGTTTAGTTTGCAGATTTTCTTGTTTTCATTATAAAATTGATTCTACCAAGTTTATTAATTCAGTTGAGTATAATTTATAGAAGAAATTTCCTTTTCCTATTTAAAAGTTCGAATCATTAACTGACTGAATCACAATAGTTCAGGCATCAAAAATTCTCAATGAATTCAAGTTACGTTCCGTCATGTGACTCAAAATTGCCATCTTATCAGAACACAAAAGCTTAACTTATCTGAAGTAAGGCATGATAAATGTTTATCCGAACTGTAACAATATTGTGATCTGATATCCGGTTCTAAATTAAGTTCACTACTGGGAAAAGTATCGATCATATGTATCTTCTGATCAGCAGTCATTTAGTTGAGGTAGTGAAACAATCAAATGATTCAAAAAATGGGATTTTTACCTTGAAATTTTTTTTGCACCATCTGTTTCTGTATCATTGCTCTTGCAATTTCTTTAGGGAAAAATATGCAGCTGATAGAAGTAGACTGATTAATGTTTTCATTCATGTTTTCTTTCTCTTAATATTTTTTTACCCATGCTTTAGTTATGAATACCAATATGCACTATATATATATATATTAAAAGATTAAAAACTACAAAATTAACGTTAAAACGATATTTTCCGATTATTTAAGAGTGTTATCAGGTATGACTGGCATTTTCCAGTTAAGAATAAACATGGAAAAATCGTTTGTTGTTCTTAGTCTTGGTAAATTTTATTCGAAAAAAAATATTGGTGAAAAGAGCGAATTATCGTTTGACAGTATGTAAAAAAAAGAAAAATTATTCCGAATAACTATTTATAAATAATTCTTATTTATTATTAATAAAAAATATATATAGGGCCTGATGGCTGAGTGGCTAGCACTTGGTATCACAGGTATCGGGTTCGAAACCCTACTGTGCCATGGATGTTTGTAGAATGGTTCGGAATCCACTTCAAACCATAGGTCCCGGTACTAATAGGATCATAGAGAGTTGTAGGGCTAGGATTACTCGCTTCCGTAGCATATCTTTAAGCTATACGTGCTCCTGGGTAGTGCTAAATGAGTAACAGCAGTGCAGTCCTTGTTTATGGCATATTTTGGGGTCTGATGGCCGAGTGGCTAGAGCTTTGGCTCTCGGTACCACAGGTATCTGGTTCGAATTCCTGCTGTGCCATGGATATTTGTAGTGGTTCGGAATTCACTTTAAACAATAGGTCCCTGTCTAATAGGATCTTAGAGTGATGTGGGGGTAGTGTTACTCGCGTCCGTAGCTTATCTTCAAGCTACACGTGCCCCGTGGGTAGTGTTAAATGAGGCCTTTTTTTATGGTATAAAGATTGATTGTCTGTATTGCCAGCTGCATTAGAACAACAATAAAAAGAATTTTGAAACAAAATGTATATTAAAAAGGAATGCAATCTAAAGTTTGCAATGTAATTTTCAAAAATTCCCCATTTTAATGTCAAAAAAAATTTCAGTTGGGGAAAAAATGTTAGACAATGTGATCACGTTGTTAGGTAGCGCCATGCACAATATAAGGGCTTTGTTTTACTAATACTAAATAATGGCATTTTATTCTGCATACCTGACAAAGAATAGTAAAAGTCAGTAAAATAATAGTTGTAATAATAGTTCACTAAGAATGAGGGTTTTTAAATTTTACGTGATTTAATATCTAATTCTATTATCTTATTGAAGACAATTGACCTGTTTTGTAAAATCATATTTAAAAAAACTGGCTATTTCAGCAGTGGCATTCATTTACTTTATTGAAGGTCATTTCCTCAGAGACTTTGGCTTCTTGTTGAATTGGTATAATTTTCAAAACTCGTCATTACCTTTTTGGAATTTATCATCTTTTCTGTGGAGATCTTGTGATTTGATAACATCACCTCCTCCCTCTTTTATTTCAAAATATATCTTTTTTCTGAACTGAAAGGTGGCAACATTTGTCAATTTGTCGGTATGGCCATCTAGTTTGGCGACTTAAAATTGTCGCCAAAAACGCCAGAAGTGCATTATACAACAACTATACCAAAAAAAACTGCCATTCATATGAATATGTATGACACACCGAAAAAACAGAAAATCGCCCACGCAATCAAGGCCCAAAGCATATTGCCAAAGCACACGTCAGTCTACCATTTTAAGGAACCCTTATATAACAAAGGATGGAGCTCGAATTCATAACTTTTTCTATGAAATAATCATGATTATTAGCAACGTTTAGTTCATTTTCTTTCCTTTTTTTAATGAAAAATTCAAAAGTAAAGGTCATGGGACTTTTCATTAACCAGTGAAATCAAAGTTGCATCATCATGTTATTTACCAGGGTGTTATACAAATATTAACCCTTTGCACTCGAGGGCTGCGGAGCTGAGCCATTTAAAATTTGTCTTCAAGCTCGAGGGCTCCGCTACGGAGACAATGCAAATAACACTATAAATAATGCGTTTCTTTTAACGCTTATATCAAACTTACATGTGAATATGATCTTTTCACTAAAATCGCTTCGAGTTACTGGTAGTACAAATGAAAAAAAATTCGAGTGCAAAGGGTTAAATGTGGTTGTTCTAATGCAGCTGGCAATACAGAGACAGTTAATCTTTATGCCATAAGCAAGGGCTGCATCGCAATTATTCATTTAACACTACCTAGAAGGCATGTGTAGTTTGAAGATATGCTACGGAATGCGAGTAACTCTACCCCATATTGAATGTTTATACATATCAAATATATAAACATTCAGTTGTATATATAGATTTTGCAAACAAAAATGAAAAATTCTGTATAAATGAAAATTAATAACAATAGACATAGTTATGAAGATTGCAACTTCTTATCGTATAATGCTATCATATTGAAGCTAAGTATAAGTGCAATATCGATTGCGATTGATGCAATGGAGTAATTTGCGATTAGACTTACCACTTTATCCAGCAAAAAAGGCGATTCGTGCAAAATAATGATTTAAATAGCAAGGCGATTCGTGCATGCATTCTATACTAGTCTCGATATTTTTACTTCTAAACTTTCTCAAATTAAAAAAAAAAGTCTTTCTACGGAGCGTTGTCTATTTGGAAATTATTTATATGAAATCAATATTAAGTAATTGGGAAATTACCAATGGCATTTATAAAATTATCATTACATTGTGAAATTAGCGATTAGTATTTGTAAAATTAATATAAACATTTATGAAATCACCATTAACATTTGTGAAATTGCCATTAACAATTGTGAAATTAATATACTCATTACTAATTTAGCATTACTCATTATTAATTTCACAAATGTTAATATAAGCATTTATAAAAAATTAATAATGAGTATTGTGTTCCGTCTCTGTACAATATCAAATTGACGTGTTGTTTGAAAAAGTTAAAATTTTAAAACTATTTAAACTCTTTTTAACTTTTAAAATTTATATTTTAATTGATTAACACTTTTGCAAAGAAGAAGCAAAAATTTAAATTAAATATGCATGACGATAGGATGAAAAACATCACTTTAAATCACCTATTCTATTTACAGAATAACTGCACTCCTTTTTTTTTTTTATAAGTTCTTTGTATGCTCAAGTTTTAAGTAGCAATGGCGTCGTTTTAAAAATGTATCCACTTAAGTGTTCTGATTGATAAGAGTTTATTTACTAAGTATTACAAGGACAGAATTCTTCAAAAGTAATGGAGTGTTTTTATTTTTTATTTTTATAGCGGTGAATATCAATTTTCTTGCTATATTTGTTTGTTATTAGCCCTTTCAGTACATCTGAACGATGAAACGTGGCTGCTGTCATCGTATCTATCTGAAAATAGAGAGGAAATTTTAGTATATGGTTGCAGTATAAATGGTTTCGATTTCGTATTGAAATAGTTTTCATAAAAAATTTCATACAGTTTTTTTTTTTTTTTCCGATGTCAAATAACTTTCTTAAAAATAAAAATAACAAGTAATAAAAAAAAAAAAAAAAAAATTAAAGTCAATTCCTACTTTTTTTTCACTCTATTGCAGAAAGTCCTTTATAAACAATTTTCATTAATTTTTTTTTTTTAAGTTTATCTGGCGCCTCCTATTGGTAGATATATGCAACTTAAATCTAAAGAAAACTAAAATTTATTAATTAAATTTAATTACTGAATTAATATTTGAAATAAACTGTATTAACATCCAGTGTCAACCACTACAAGTTCAAAAAATGTATTTGAACTTGAGTGGATGAATAAAAAGTATTTTATGAACGATTGAAAATTTGAACAAGTTGTATATAGGGAGAGTGTGAGCTAATAGAAGGAATTGAAAAAAAGGAAGAGATATCGTACGAAATAAAATTCCCAATACTTTGTGTTAAATGTGATTTGATTTTTAAGCTAATATTCCATTGTGCAAATATGAAGGCTGGATATATTAATACAGATTTTTCAGAGAAATTGACCCACATTTCCACATGAAGGAAACTAGCCCTCATGAAAAACCAACCTAACAATAGCAAAAGAATGCCAAAATGGACGCTGTTATACCATAATATTTTATTTTTGTCAACTGAAAGCAGCCTGATGGCGAACTGGCTTGCACTCTGGCGTTGGTGCCATGGGCTTCAGATTCGAATCCTGGGAGTGGCATAGATGTTTGTTAGTGGTTCGGAATCCATGTTAAACTGTAGGTCCCGGTCTAATTAGCTCAATGTGGGCAAAAAATTACTGTAGAGCGAAAAACCAAACGTGTCAACTGAAAATGCTGTTGCTACCTATGACTTAGCGCTAGAACTGATTAACTCAATCCACCATTGACTCAATCCATACAAATTTGGCCACTTACCGTAGAAAAAGAAACATAAGCACAAATCAAAATTACAAAGGATAGAGGCCAGACATACTTAAATTAAACGACCGAAAGTCCTTGAAAACAAGTTAAAATATTCTAAGGATAAAAGTTTAAAAAGCTAATAGCACCCTAATAAAATCCATGTGATCAGGACATGTTTTCTCGGCCCCCTTCTATATAGAGCACACAAATCACCATTCTGTTGCATGTTAAGAGTCCAGTCCCGAGCAAACAAGTAGATGGGTCTGTACTGAAAATATCTTTTTATGCATTATTGTAATCCCTTTCAAAATTAAGGGATATATATTTAAAAAATAAATCTATTGTCTCATTTTACACGTATTATAAAACAAAACAGAGCAAAAAATTTTAATCAATGTTCCTCCAAATTTTTTTAAGTAGTTGCTTGTTGTTTATAATTATTTGCTTTGCAAAGGATTTTGTTTATGTTAACCCTTAATTGTTCGTAGAAAAATTATTTAAGATTCATTTCTACATATATTTTAAATTTCTATTATGGAACCAGTGCATAGATATAATATATTCAAGGCTGTTTTAAGAAGTATTTATGTCCAATCCTGTTTTTTTTTTTCCCAAACAATAATTGGCGTTCCCCATAACTCACCGAGCGCATTTTATTTATCTGTCTTGGTTGCCGCATAAAGTTATCAGAAATGAAATTGGAATTATGTAGCTGTGACGGATATTTTAAGTGTATTTTAAAAATCATTTATTATTCGAAAATTTATGCTAATTGAGCGTGCAGGACTGAACCAAATGTCTCTTTAAATGAGATTAACGCATTCTTAAAGCAGCACTAAACCACGAGTTCCATTCATCGCATGTGATATCAGACACGTGTTGGATCTTCGATTATTACGACGTCCTCCGCATCAAATTCATTAAGAATTATTTCTTTTTTATCCCCGTGCAAGGAAAATAATAAGAAAAAAAAATTAGTAAAGCTAACAGAGAGTTTCAAAATAACGTCTCACTGCCATCATTATATTTCCGCCGTAAATAAATTGGTCCTGTTTCCTTTTCGTCCCCATGTCATTTTATTGTCAGATACCCGCTTCGGTATCATCGGCCATGGTAACAGCGCGCAGCGGTTGGCGATCCTTTGGCGAGATGCTGCAGAAGGTCGCCAAAAATAAATCTCGACACTTGGATTCATCTCGGGTCGTATAATTCACTCACTTTTCAGCGAGCGCGTCTGCCTGTGTGTCGCGACGGTGTAGAGCTCCCGTGTTGTTTGTTGGAAGGAGACAGAGAGAGAAAGAAACCGTTATTTAAATCGGTGCCGATTCAAAGCAAACCTGTTTAGATCGTTGTCGCTGTAAGAGTCGAGTCTGTGATACCAATAGATATATATATATTGAACAATACTTGGAACCATCCATGTCCAATTCGGCGCTTCATTATTATTATTAATTAATCGTTTTGATAAGAAGACCTGGTCAAAAATCAACCAAATGTGTATAGTGGACAGCAACAAAATGCGCGACCAGTCATCGGACAGCACTAGCACCCCGGCCACTGCGATCATCAGGCCCCGCGTCATTCGGCCCTCGTCGCCGCAGACCCCAGAGGATTTGAAGGGCCCCTTACTGCTGCAGCACAATGGTGGTACTCATCCTGTTCTTGGTTCTTCCCCCACAGAGTGCCTGGGATGCTTCCACGATGTGTGTGTGCCCTTCGCCCCCTCTCACCTGTGCCAAAGGAACTCTGGAGAACCACCCCCCAACACCCTAGATCGAGAATTGGTGAGTAATTCTTTTTTTTTTTTTTGTTCTTTTTCTTTTACTTTTTTGTGTATGGTAACTTCGATTCGATTGATGATTTTTTTTTTTTTTTTTTTTTGACGACGTCCTTTGATGCTATTGTGCACCCACCTTTTTCTTTGTGATGGGTCTCTTTCCCACCTTTACAAAAAAAAAAAGCGGTCGTTCATTTTGAGTCTGCACATAAAATGTAATGGTTACGTAAATCAGTTTTTAACTGTATTGAATATTTTATGAATTTAATATGCTATTAAAATTTGTGCACTTTTTTTTTTTTTTTTTTAAATTGAAAATGGAGCTACGTAACAATAAATTGAAATGAAACTCCACTAACATTTTTTGTTCCCCATTTTCTCTGAGTTAGTAGAACATTTTTGTGTTCTTATAATATGCTAACGGTCATATGAAACTCCTATTAATAATTAAATAAGTAAACGTTTCTTATTAATAAAAATTGTTTACTTAATTGTTCAAAAGAAAAGCGATGGATCATTTTGATCTACACATAAAATATAATGATTACGTAAGTCAGTTTTTAACTCTGTTGAATTTTTTTGTGATTATATTATACTGTTAAAATTCGCGTGCTTTTTTTTTTTTTTTTTTAAATTGAAAACGGAGTTAAGAGAACAATAAATCGAAATGAAACACACACGTAAAACATGGACTAACATTTTTTTTTCCTAATTTTCTCAGAATTATTAGAACATTTTTGTATTCTTATAATATGATAATGGTCATATTAAACTCCTATTAATAATTAAATACGTAAACAATTCTTAACTATAAAAATAAATTTTCTTTTGTCCTTAAAAGTTTATTAACATAGGAGGAAACCAATACTCCACAAACTGGCGCCGTAAAGATCATGGTATAAAATTATATCTTTTATTTTTATATATAAAAATATTTTCATATATTTTTTCCAAATTGAATTTGAATTGTTTCATTTTGGTTCATTGCATTTATATGGACTGGTGTTATATCCTATGTTAAACTTCTTACGATAAAATAAATTTTTCCTATGCTAATAAACTTCTAACGACAAAAGATTAAGATTTTATTAATAAGAATTATTTAATTATTAATAGGAGCATAGCATACTATAAGAATACAGAAATGTTCTAATAATTCAGACAAAACGAGAGGAAAAAAAAAAAAAAAAAAAAAAGAATAGTTGGTTTTCGTGCTTTATTTCGTAAAACCGGTATTCTACCATTTGCCACTCACAAGTGCATTAGTGGTATCTAATTGCTGATTGTGAAATTTATCTTTTGTAGAAAAAAAAAGATAATTAATTATCTTATGTGATTTTTTTTTCTAAACTGTATTTTAATATAAGTAAAAGAAATACCCTATTGAAAGCAATATCGTTTACAAAAGAATTTTTGATGCATTTCTTTTCCTAATGAAATCATAGCAAAAAACTGAAATCGTTCTGACACTTTTCACCATAATTCTGTCGATTTACAAATTTGATGAAGGTTGAAATTTAGAGGTATTTGAAGTATGATGTAATTATTGTTTTATCAAATTTATTAACATGTTTTTCCCTTACAATTTGAATACATGCCTATGTAATTTGAAAAATATTTCAAAAGAAAAACCTCTTTCATTTTTATAGCCAATTGATAATTACGCTATAAATGAAATGCAATGTAAAATACAATAATTGATGATGCTCTAAATTAGAATCGTGGCTGGCCCTAATTATGAAATCTTTGTTTTTGGGCCAAGAATTTTTTTCTATTCCAAAATACCTAACAATAATTTACCTAGATTAAGTTTGGCAACTTTAGCTTAACGAAAAGATTTTTCTTTTATAATTTTAATATAATTGTGAGTTTAATTTTAATATTGGTTTTGAGACAAAAAAAAGCGTAGTTTTTTTTCCCTTTGTTTCATTTTTGATGATGCATTAAAATTTTTATTAGGATATTGTACCTAAAATGTGCTTTAATTATAAAAGTGCTTTCTAATTTAATTTTTCATCCGCTTGCATCTGATTAAGTATTTAATCACCTGTGATCTTTTATATAAAGCACAAAATTTTAACTGTGTGACTTGTCTTTTTCAATTCCTACTATTAGTTCACACTCTCCCTATATATATCTTGTTCAAATTTTCAATTGTTCATAAAATACTTTTTATTCATCCACTCAGGTTTAAATACTTTTCATTTGAACTTGCAGTGGATGATACTTGATGTTAATACAGTTTTTTCAAATATTAATTCATTCATTAAATTTAATTAATTTTAGTTTTATATGGGAGAAAAAAAATAACTAAAACAAAATTTTCTTTGTTGACCTAAGTAGGAATTGACTTTTAAAAAATTTTTTTTTTTTTTTATATATTACTTGTTTGTAGCTTGTGTTTAGTTATTCTTCAAAGTTATTTTAAAAAAAAAAATAATTAATTGATAATTGTGCATTTTTGTATTGATTTTATATTTTTTTAAATGTTTGAAATTTAATTTTAGTTTTAATTCAAAAAAAAAATATTTAGCAGGTCTACGGGTTTATTGAAAAATGTGCACAATTCTTACCTTAAATGTCGAAGATAGCATCTGCCTTGTCTTATTTAAAATCATTACTCCTGAAATTTAAAATTTTTATGTCACCATCATCATGATCCTATTCTTTGATGACTAAACAGACCCGGAAAGCTCTAATCCGCCGTCTGGCAAATTCATTAGGTAGTGCATTTCCATCCACTTTTACAAACTCATCTAAATCTACGACTACCTGGCCCCCTTTATTGCAAATAATGCTAATCCAAAAAAGTATGCATAAGCACATTTTATCGTCTACCATCCTATCCTACCGTTTTTATAGAATCTGAAGGGGGAAAAAAAAATTCTTTTAAAAGTATGTGGACTAATTTTTCCAGTTTTCCTTTAACTTACGAAAACCTTTTGTTTCTTTTTGAGATTTAATAGAAGAAATATAATAATAAAGGAAATTAAATTACGATTGTTACCAAAAATTATTACTACTACACCACACCACACCACTGTGCCTGGAGCTGAGTGGCCCCTATATAGTTTGGGAAAGATGTAGGTGAGAAGTCTGATTGCATCTGTGACGCTCTACGGTCATATGAGACCGGGACCCACGGCTTAAAGTGGATTCGAACCACTACAAACATCCATGGGCACCGCCGGAACTCGAATTCGAAACCTCAGGACTCAGACTGCTAGCACTCGACTATCAGGACCCGTTACCAAAAATTAAAGAAAAATTGTTTTATTTATTGGAATTAATGCAATCTAACGAAGAAAAAAAAATGCATTCGTTAAGTGTTTCACAAATTAGGCCAAAGCAGTTCGAAGATCATGAAGGATTACAAGGTGACTAATAAAATACAGGAATGCATCTCCCTAGGTCATCCCAAACATGCTCAGTCGGACACAAGTCCGGAGAACGTGCTAACCAACTCGTACGTGCAATAGTCTCCTCACGAAGGTCATAATCCACCACCCGAGCTTTGCGTTGTCTACCATTATTGTCTTGTAGAATGACGTAGTCAATAATTACACTTGTATTAGGGCGAACTATTCTAGCTTTCCGGGTCTTTGCTATTTAGTCATCAAGAACAGGATGATGATGACATAAAATTTTAAGAATGTCTTCTCCATATAACTGAATAGTATTTGTTCCTCTTGTGACTTTATACAAATCAGTGCGGTCATCCCAAGAGATACTTGTATGTGTGTGGACAATGGACCTACTAAATCCTTCTTCTTTATGGATATATAGCGGCCTGATGGTCCATTGGCTAGTGCTCTTGTCGTTGGTGCCACAGGTTTGCATCCTGGCGGTGCCATGGATGTTTGTGAGTGATTCGGAGTCTACGTTAAACTGTAGATCCCGGTCTAATTAACCCAAAGTTTGCACAAAATGACCGTAGAGCGGCAAACTAAACCCTTTATGAATATAGAGGTATACCGGGTTAACTATCTTTGCATCAATTTTCTCTTTGAAGTTTTTTATTATTTTTTTAACAAGTTTTTTTTTTTAATTATTTATTAATATTATGTCCCCAACGTTGGAATCCCTTGTATTGTAAAATTTTAAAAAAACCTGATTGTTACGAATTTCCAGTTGTATTTATCTGTTTCGATTAGATAACACATTTTACTTATATATAGATATATATAGAGAGAGATAATCTTGAGCAGCATTTTTTAATGACTTAGTTAAATCTTTGTCTTGCAATTTTGCTGGCCTTATTTGCAAATCATCTCTTGTGCTTAACTTGGGATCAGGAAACTTGTTCTTTTCTAATCATACTTTTTTATGAATTACCAATGTAAGATTACTAGTGGAAGTACCGAAATGTTCGATCTCAGATTGGCACACACACATGAGACTTTTGAGTTAGCCCTTGTATAGATGAGAGAAAATTGTAATAAACAGAAATATAAAAAGTTCATGGATATCAAAAAAATTCCTTAATTATAACAGGAGCTGCTCTAATCTTTATAAAGCTCATTACGTTAAACTGTAGGTCCCGGTCTGATTAGCGCAAAGTGTGCACAAAATGACAGTAGAGCGTCAAACCAAACTTAAATATATATATATCATGAAATAAACTAATTTATGACAAAAGTTTGCAGTAAATGGCTTGCACTCCATAATCATATAAGGTTTAGCTACGCAACCACACGGATTATGATGATGCCATCCCTAAAAATCAATTTTAGCTCATCAATAAAGTTTTTAATTTAGTATTCAATTTTTTTAACCTCCCAGATATATATATAACCAATTAAACGGCCATATCATTAAATGCCATTAGTTCTATTGGAACCATTTTACCCAGATGAATCATAGGAGCATGCCTTCCTTAATCTTGTCAATTAATTCGTGGGTTGATTCATGGGATAATGACAAAGGCAGTCGATTAATGTAGCAGTTTTTAAGTGCATTGCGGCATTCACCCAGGGCTGCTGCATTGAGCAATGACTAATTGCATCTTTATTTCTTTGCGGCAATTATGAAATCGCTGTGCGACTGAGTCTCTCCTGTTCGCTTTTTCCGTTTTTGATCTAATTCAATATTCAGAATCGAAGGTCGTTGGAAATTGGACGGGCGCTGATCATGAGTCGACTTTCGTTTTCTGATGACAAGAGGACTAGTCATTCGATTGAACGTTGCAGGTGCGACCGCACGTGGTTCTCATTACGTACATGAATGACGCCTGACCTTGGAGGGTTTCGTTTCTTTTCTTTTTTTTTTTCTTTTTCTTTCTCCGTACTTTTTTTTTTTTTTTTTTTTAATCCTATTGTTCGAAATTGCGGCTTGAAAGTGACTGAAGGTCAGGTATGGGAATTTTTTCCATTGGGAAATTTTTAAGCCCACTTCGTATTTTTATAGAACGCTGGTGCTCGGTACCACACGCTTTCGGGTTCGAGTCAGTTTGATAGCATCGTAGAGCTTTGTGGGGGGTAGTGTCGCGTGCGTACATATCTTCAATCTAAACGTGCCCTGGGTAGTGCTAAATGAGTGACATACATCAGTGGCCCCTTGTATGTTTGATATCAACTATTTCATAATTTCACATTGTCAAGTATTTGCCAGCTGCATTAGAAAAAAAAAATATATAAAATATCACAGTTTATTAATAATCTGTATTACTAATTAAAAAATTATGTATATATTTTCTAATGCTGCTGGCAAACACTTAGACAGTTGTCTTTGATGCCTTAAGGCGACCGCTGCACCGACGTTACGCACTTAGCACTACCCAGGAGGTGCGTGTAAGCGAAGATAAGCTATGGACGCGGAGTAACAATGCTCTACGATCATGTAAGACCGGAGCCTATGGTTTAAAGAGGGGATTCGAACCACTGTCATCATCCATGGTACCGCGCTTCTGGGACTCGAACCCAGGAAACCTGTGGTACCAGGCTTTTCAGAGAAACGCTAGCCACTCAGCCATCAGGCCCCGAAAAAATTAAATATTATTATTAGAATATGTCTTTTATCATTTCGAATAATCTTTCATGGAAAAGAAAGTCAAATTAGTTTAAATGTCCCAATTAAAAAATACACATTTTTGTTAGATGTTTTTAATTTATAATAAGTGTCTATATATAAATTATATCCAAAAAAAAAAAAAAAAATGTTGTTTTTGGTGCAAAGTTCATGCGAAAAAATATCAAAGGATATCCAAGAAACCCCGAAAGATTTTTCTTTGGCATCAGAACTTCAAATTACGAAAGATAACCACATTGGAAATTCTTCAAAAGTGGAATTAGTTGAGATGTGCGTTCTATTTTCCAGCTTTTTCCCTTCAGGGTGGAAAGATTACCATCGTGCGCATCTTCCACTGACCTCTCTTAAGTGCAAGCGATTTTTTAACTTTCCTCCTGCCTTTTCTTTTTTCTTTTTTTTTTTTTCCACTAACTTTTAATAGATCATGCTGCCTTTCGCCAACTTTTTTTTTTAGCAATACGTA